>SJYQ01001700.1:696909-748381 GCA_006410935.1 Redunca redunca
CGACCCTCCCGGCGGCCGGGTGGGGGGCTCGCCGCTCAGTGGCCAGCGAGTGTGCAAATTAAAGCCTTCCGGAGAGAGGGGAGGCGGCCGAGCCCCGGCTGTGCTCTGAGCCTCCGGCTTCCCGGCTCTCCGCTCCGAGTGGGGGGCGAGAAAGAGGGGGGAGCTAAATGAAAATTTCCGGCTTTCGCTGCAACTGGAGTGGGGCGACTAAAATAGGAGGCGTGAGAGGGAGAGTGGGATGTGTGGTCGGCAGTCGGCTGAGTTACCAAACCCAGGGTCGCCCAGAGTTGGGGTTTTTGACAGAGTGAGGCGGGCGGGGGGGTTTCAGCAGTCAGTGATGTAGACAGATGGGGAAAACACAAAACGACCAATAATAATCATGAGGGGCCAGTGGGGATGGTAAATACTAGCACTTTTCAAGAAACTGAAAAATCAGACCAAAAAAATAACTTTATTTAAAAAAAAAATTGGCAGGACGCCTTGCAGAAAAGAAAATACTAATCTGTCCAAGCACTTTTCACTTTCAGCATGAGCTACATTTGTTTTGTTTTCCTTCGCTTCCTTTCGGCCTCACAAAGCCCTATCTTTTCCTTTTGGACAGAGGATATGATTTGGAAATTGTCTGGCACTCTTGTGGTTAACGATCTACTTGAAGGGGCTGGCCGGTTCACAGTTATTAAGTGATTAGTAACTGCTGAGGGTTCACTAAGGTATTTCTGTGGAGGTAAAAAGCCTAAAATTGACTTTAAGTAACAGAACAGCAAGATAATAGACACACGCACACACACACAAAGAAGAAAGAACACGATTCGATGGGTGCTTACTTTAAATGCATTACTGGACTTCTGAAATTTGAAACTTTGTAAGAATGTATACTTTACCTGCTGAGAAAACCTCAATATTTCAGGTGAAAATTAGATTTTGGAGAAAAAGAAAAGTCTTCTAGACTTTTTCAATGAAGTAAAACAAAACTTAAAATGACTATTTTTTTGGAAAGAATTCAATATTATCCAAAATCTCTATCTGTAAAATACTTGAAACACTTTGAAATATCTTAATGCAAACCCTAAAAAAATGTTATTTATTTCAGGACTCTGTTTAAAAATTAAAACCCAGAAAAATTCTGTTTGAATGAAAAATACTACCACTATAAATCTTTTGACATTTTGAATTAAACTATTTTGCTAATTTCACAGTAGATCAAAATTTTGCTTTATAAAATTGATTCTATATTATAATGTGAAGTAACAGGTTAGGTAAATAAAAATTGTTGCATTTTCATTAGCAAATATTTTGCAAGGTATTATAATAATTTATTCTTAAAAAATAAAGTGTGTGTTTTATGCTTAAGATAGTTCATAAAATACATTTTTTGTGTTTAGAAGCATATCTTCTAAAATGAAATCCAATTTCTGAACAAAATCTATATTAGTAAAGATAGCTATAATCTCATATACCTTACAAACTTAAGAAAACAAAGTGTTGGAATTTGTATTTCTATAAAATACTGTATCACTACAAATCACTAATTAGACTTTAAACCAGAGACACAAATGGGAATCCTCCATTTTGATAATTGCTCACACTATCAATGCTTTTTAAAACAAGATTTGTTTGTTAGTAATTAACACATTTATGTAACTCAGAAATAACTGTCAATAAATAGTCATAGGAACCAGCAAATGATTGTAAGAATTTGAGTAAATAATTTGTTTAAAAATAGTAAGCTGTAAATATCTTTTAAATTAACAGAAAAATATCTTTTCTACACTGGGTTGCATTTTTCATTACTGAATTGGATAACAACCATAGATGAATTAGAAACTCCATGATTTAGCTTACTAGATCACTTGAGCAATGTCAAAAACAATGAAATTTTATTTAATGACATGCATTAATACTGAGTGTTACTTACCTCTCTTTATGTCATCTGCTTTCTCTGATACTGTTAATTTATCATATTCAGTCTCCTTGGTTATGGTTCATTCAAACTCCAGGTTGGTTAAAGCTTCATGTCAGGAACTTTTACAATGGATTATATAAAATTAGTAAATACAGATTGTTTTTGTTTATGGATACCTTCCTTTGTGGGTAACAGGTTATCATAACAAAATTTGTGCCAAGTTTACAAACTGTGAACAAAATTCCGACTCCTTTGTTTAGGAGCCCTCCATGAATGAGTACATCATTCCAGAATAATTATTTGTACCAGTATTTTCACACTGCATCTCAGATATTCTAAAGTTGCAAGTCACCTTAGTTTTTTAAAAATTGGAATTCATGGATTTCCAGATACGCTGTTGCAGCTTACCCTAAAATTTTTCTGAGTGTCACGTAAGGGATACATTCCCTGTGTGACCATTTTATACCAAATATCTGTAAGTTTTTGTTTTTCCTAAAATAAAAATGAAAATTTTAATTCTGGTCTATACTTTTATAACACTGTTTAAGAAATGAGAAATGTGTTTAAAATTAGTAATTGTATAATGTACATCTAATTCTAAATGATCTCTGATTTATATTAGCCATTTGAGTTTAAAGTACATTTTCCAGAAACTCAGAAATAAAGTTTTATTAGAATCTACTATAACAATAAGTTTAATTAGAGGTCATGTAAATTTATACTTTTTGTCTACAAAGTTCTGTTTATCATCTTGATAAAAAAAAACACTTCTCTGGTTTAGTAACTTTGAAATTAGTTACCCTCAATTTTAATTTGACTTATGTGTGTATATGAACATTACCTTTATTAAGTAATTACCACAAAAAAACCCTGTTATTTCAACAGAAAAGGCGTAATATAATTCAGTGCATTTGAATGCATTTTCTCCCCTCCCTCAGGCATTTCTAAGCTAGTTTTTTTTTGGAGGGTTGGCCTTTAAAATATAATATTGAAAATCTGCTAAATATCTTGGAAAAAGTCAACTATACCACCAAATTTTTCAATTGTAAATTTTTGGACTTTATTTTTTAAGTTCAGCCTTCTAAATAAATTGGTTCCCATCAATTTGGAAATGATGTGGATTTTTCTCTTCCTGCTGTTGCATGTGATCTAGTGCACTGCATTTGAGCAGTGGAACTTGAAACGGTTTTGACACTGCCATGAGGGAAAAAAATGAATTAGTAGCTTATAAAATTTAAGGAGAAAAGCCAAATAATATTATCTATTGAAAACATTCCATTTTCATGGAATGAAATTACAATTATCCCCATGAAACATGTCAGCACTATGTTCATATCTGTATAATTGTCATCATCTTTTCCATTTTTTCCTTTTGATTGACACTCCTGTCTTCTGTTCCCTTTGTGTACGAGTGTGAATACCTTTATGTTCCTGGCATACTGTTGTGACTCGTTTGAAACATGTTCTTAAGATTCTTTCATCAACTACATTAGAATCCTGAACGATCAGAAAAATAACTATGGAAATACACTTAAAAAGATAGTGACGGTCACACTGAAATACCTCCATTTACTTTTCCATTTATAGTGTCCTGTCCTATTCAGTGACTTCCTACATTTCTTTTCCAAGAGAATACTTGTATTCTGCACACGTGGCCTAATAGTTGTGTCGTCATAGCTGCCTGTGGTTGAGCTAAAAGGTGTACATGTGTTTCAGATGGATTGTTCAGAGGAAGCAGTGTAGGTCCAACACAATGGAGGTGAACGATGATAAAGTGGGATCCGGGAGATAAGAAGAAAGAGAGAGGTCGCCCAGGAGAACCTCCTGTGAATGGCTTGGTAGTAGGGATATGTCAAGAAGGCATATGCTAAGGTCCCGGGACCAAGAGATGTTCTTCACTCAGTGCTCTAAGTATAGCATGTCCAGACAACTGATTCTTTCCGAATGAACAGCATTCTGTGTCTCTCCTGTTATGCAGCGAATGAGACTGCATGGGGTATGGGTCCATATTCATGTAACTCTCTTATGTTGTCTCATGATGGATTTCCCCTGAAAATAATACAGAATGGAATTCTTGGCAGGATTCTCTGAATGTCTAGAAGAAAGTATGTAATAGCATAGCTCTGTGGGTCAAACATTTTACCATGAATTGAAGACAGGATCCGATTTTTAATGCCCACTTTAATTGTGTTCAAGATTTCTCAAAGGTTTGTATCCCTGATACCCAGCGCAGTAACTGGCAGGTATTTGGGGTCCAATAAATGTTTGTCAATGGGAAAGTTGACTTCATATCCTTTATTCCTTCTTCTTTGGGGACAATCTATTGATTTCCTTCAGAGGGATGTATCAAGATAATTTTTTAAATATAATCCAACCAAAATTTAAGGATCAGTTTGCTGACTTCAGAACCCTAGAAATGAGTCTCTTCTGTCTTCTGCTCCATTTCCTTTTAGCCGTCTTCACTAAATTCTACAGTCCTTTTAAGGCCCAGCTCTTCCTTAAAACCTGGGAGAGTCCCTCAGCCGAACCTCTTTGTTCTAACTCCTAGAGGCCATCTGCTTCTTACCTTCCTCAAAGCTTGGTGCTCTGCTCTCCTGCACCCCGAGCTCCCCGAGAGCATCCACTGTGCCTAGCTCCCTTCCACAATGTCCCAGCACCTGGCAGTGCCATCTGGCCATAGTAGGTGGTCAATGAACACGGCAATGGCGCGTGTCTCTCTGAGGCAGACAGGCACAAAGCAGCCTGGGATCGTGGGGCATAATTAGGATAACATCTCGAAGTGGAGAGTGGTGTTCCACTTTTCTTAAACAGGAAAGAACAAGGGCATCCTGCTACTGTGTGTGGATGTCTTAGTGATTTCTCTTGTGTTGCAGAGATTAGTCATTTACATTTCTGTCTGAAAGAAAACACGTTCATATACATTTCTAAATTTGTCTGAAAGACGAATTCTAAAATCTTTTCAGAAGGAAACGGTATTTAGGTAATTGTCTGTATTCTCTAACCCTAAAAATCCCAATTAAATTATTTTTCTCTGAAAAGAACAAATACTAAAACTCTGAGGTAAGTTAGATACTGTAGAGTCCAGAACCTGGAAAGATTACTGATTTTATTTGCCAATATCCTTAATGTCTATATATCCCAAAGGGCAGAAGCCTTGATTTCTGAGTCGGGAGTTTGTGTTTTATTCCTGGCTCTTCCTCTGTCAGCAATGTTCACTGTACCCTCAGGGAACAGATGTTTAACCTTTCTGACCTTCAGTGTCTGTGCCTATTAAATGGGTTTGCTAATCATTCAAGAAGATGTTACAAAAATAGTTTGGAGAGAAGCAGTAAAGAGTTGTACCTTCACAGGAGAAGATATGGGAGTATCATGGAGGCTGCTGGTCCATGTGAAATTTAGGATGAAGTTGCCTGCAAACTACTGCGTGACTTTGGGCAACTCAGTGAAGGCCCTGGGTCTTAAGGTCCTTGTCCGTAGAAGATGATGAGACTGGACGGTTTGTACGGAGGCTGCACCTTGAAAATGCTATAGTCCAGTCCAGCATGCCAAGCCTGGCACCACCATGATACATCAGTTTTTTATAAATGCCCTAATTCAGAGTAGTGACAGAAGATGGGACTCTGACATCAGCACCTAGACAGGGGTCTGGACTTTAAATGTGAATTACTGGGATCTCTGTAACTTAACTCTCTGGATTTTCAAGACTGAATAGAAATGAGGACTTCAGAAAAACATTGGGAAAATTCACTAGCGTTTTCCTTAGAAATGGGGAGGGAGGAGCCAGGTTTTAATTTTTTTGGCTGAAACTAAATATAAGTGAATGAATCAATCCTCATTAATAAAATTTGATCAATAAATTATAATAGTATATATAGAACTAGGATACTCAAGATCAGAAATCATGGATGAAAACAGAAATTCTTCAAAGATATCATGAAAAAAAAAAGCTATCGTGAATCCTAACTTTGGGAGGTGTGACATATCTGTAAACTACTGTAAACATCAGGGGCTGCTGGCCCCCTGTGAGGCAGCGCAAAGTGGGGGGCCCGACGGTTAAAAGCAGTACGCAGTGAATCTGAGGGGCTCCAGTGGAAACCAGAAATTCCGAGAGAGAGCTGTTTATCCAAAGCCATTATGATAACGTGCAGAGAAAAGCAGACTCTCTGCTTTTGTTTTCTACCACATCAGCCCTTGTGCGTGGTTTTAAGGTCCTCCCTAGAGGCACAGGGTAAAGAACGTTTAGGCAGCTGGAACCAGAGAGTCCTGGGTTAGAAGCCTGGGTCCACCACGTGGCCCTGGACTAGGTTCTTAAACTTTCAGATCTCTGGTTTCCCTCACTCATAAAGTAGGGATGCTATCTCCCGCCACAATAGGTTGGTGTGAGAACTAAGTGCATTTAGCAGACCCTTAACCAGCATCAGGACGCAGTCAGTATCTCTTTCATGGAAGCACATTTCCTAGTCTTTTTGTTTTTATGGATAGCTAACCCTTTGACTGGCAGGTCTTTCTTTTTAACTCGGTTGAAACATCTACCTGTTGCAGAAGGGGCAGCCTGAAACAGAGCACATCTAAACGGTAGTGGACTTTAATGAAACCACGGCTCCCTCTGGGCATGTGGGGTGTCTCGCCGGAGGCCGCTCAGTCTTGTCCAGATCTTGTCCCAGGGCTGTCTCCTCGGTCTGTTCCTCACTGTCCTCCGCACTCTCTTCCCTACAAGCGGCTCTGTTCTTCCTTTCTCCACTCCTCTGGTGTGGCGGCACCTCGTTCTGCCCCTGCAGTCTGTACCCCAGATTTGCTGGCACTTGTCTCCAGAGCCCTGCGCTCGGCTGCCCCCTTCAAGAGCGCCTCTGTTGGTCACGCCTCCGCAGCCGCTGGCTCCTACTTCTCTCGTTGTCATCCTCTCCACCTCCTCACTCCACTCCGACCTGATCTTCTTGGCTTAGCAGAAGTTGCCTTAGATGCCCTGCGTTTCCCACCCCATGTGCTCTCTTTAGAAACTCTTGAGGGGAACTACTCTGTAGTTCTTTCTTTCTTTCTTTAATTAATAAATTTTTATTTTTGACTGTGCTATGTCTTTGTTGCTGCACAGGCTTTCTCTAGTTGCCGCGAGCCGGGGCTGCTGTCCATGGCAACCGCTTCTGTCCTTGCAGAACACAGGCTTTGGAGCACACGGGCTTTAGTGGTGGTGGCGCAGGGGCTTAGTTCCTCCATGATATGTGAGATCTTCCGGGACCAAGGATCGAATTTGTGTCCCCTCCATTGGCAGGCAGATTCTTATCCACTGTGTCACCAGGGAAGTCCTCCCCTGCCCTTTTCAGGTTTTATTTTATGTTTTGAACTTCCCAGGGATATCTCCTCAGCTTCCTGTCCTTTGCTACTCCAGGGCTTCCTTGTGAGCCATTTTCCTTATAGCTTTCACCTCCTTACCATCAGACAGATGCACCCCCAGATCCTGGAGTTCTCGTCTGTCTCCTACTGAAGTCCCCCGGATGAGAAGACTCCTTCCGCATGGGACCTGCAGCTCTTATTGCTCCATCTCTAAATCCTGGTCCAGAGTAGGGAGCCACAGGTGCTGGCTAGACGAAAGCTATGGGACCACAGGAAACACAGGGGCCGGCAAATGGTCCTCCATCTGAGCACCGACTGCCCTGTGGAGTACCAGGCTCTCCTGTTTCCTGCCCTCTCTGGCTTCTGCACTGTCTTCTTTAGGAGTGACCTCTGAAGCAGGGTAGGTAAAGGTCTCCTCCTTTGCGTTGCACCATCCCCACCTCCCCTGACACAGGAAAACACAGAATGGCTGATACAAAACTCGTGGAGCTGCACTGATCTGACCTGTGGGTTCATGGTGGTCAGGAAGAGCCATGAGATCCAGGCAGGGCCGCTTAAGTTGATTTCTAGGCAAAACACAAAACTGATTTAAGATTTTTTTTGAGCAGAGAACGTGGCTCTTGGAGAGTGATAGCATAAAAGTTGTGTACTAGTTAGTTGGGTACTAGCAGGGTCGAGAGGCTGAAGTTAGGGAAACCAAGCTCCTGCCAGTGGTGAAAAGACCAAGATGTTAAGAATGGATATATATAGAGAGAAAATGGCTATAATAGAGAATTTAGACGAAACATCTAACAGGATTTGCTTAATAACAAGATAAGCAGAATTATGGGAAGAGTTAACATGTATATAGCCTGTCAGGATATCTCAGGCACTGTATATAAATTAACCCATTTAAACCTCCTCATTATCTCCAGTTTGCAGACAATGAAATGGAGGCTCAGGACCAAACTTCTAACTAGGCTTTGGGTCCAAGGTATCAAAATAATTAATAATAATAATAATAGTGATAATAATATAGTCCATAATAGATAAAAAGAAAGATGGCAAAAGGAGATGGCGTTAAGTTTTTTTTTTAATATTTTTTTGATGTGGACTATTTCTTTTTTGTTCAAGGGATGCTTTTATTTATTTAAAAATTAATTTATTTATTTCAATTGGAGGCTAATTACTTTATAATATTGTGGTGGTTTTCGCCATACATTGACATGAATCAGCCATTGCTGTACGTGTGTCCCCCATCCTGAACCCCCCTCCCATCTCTCTCTCTACCCCATTCCTCCGGGTTGTCCCAGAGCACTGGCTTTGAGTCCTCTGCTTCATGCATTGAGCTTGCACTGGTCATCTATTTTACATGTGGTAATATACATGTTTCAATGCTATTCTCTCATATCGTCCCACCCTTGCCTTTCCCCACATAGTACAAAAGTCTGTTCTTTACATCTGTGTCTCTTTTGCTGTCTTGCATATAGGGTTGTCATTACCGTCTTTCTAAATTCCACACATACACATTAATATATTGTATTGGTGTTTCTGTTTCTGGCTTACTTCATTCTGTATAATAGGCTCCAGTTTCATCCACCTCATTTGAGCTGACTCAAATGCATTCTTTTTTATAGCTGAGTAATATTTCATTGTGTATACGTACCACAACTTCCCTATCCATTCATCTGCCGATGGACATCTGGGTTTCTTCTGTGTCCCAGCTGTTGTAAACAGTGCTGCAATGAACACTGGGGGTACATGTGTCTCTTTCAATTCTGGTTTCCTCAGTGATGCCCAACAGTGGGATTGCTGGGTTGAATGGCAGTTCTATTTTCAGTTTTTTCTTTTCTAAGATTTTTTTGATGCGGACTATTTTTAAAGTCTTTATTGAATTTGTTACAATACTGCTTCTGTTTTATGTTGTGGGTTTTTTGGCCATGAGGCATGTGGAATCTTGACTCTCTGAGCAGGGACTGAAGCCGTACCCCCTGCACTGGAAGGGGAAGTCTTAGCCACTGGACCACCAGCGAAGTCCCCTTGGTAAAGGTTTAGGATTTCCACTTTGGAATTTGAGATGACAGCCAAATGAAAATACCCAGGGGGCACATGGAGTACAGAGACTTTCTCCTTTGCCTGCGTGTGTGCTCAGTCATGTGTGACCCTGCGACCCTGTGCACTGTAGCCCACCAGGCTCCTCTATCCATGGGCTTCTTCAGGCAAGAATACTGGAGTGGGTTGCCATGCCCTCCTTCAAGGGAGCTTCCCGTCCCAGGAATCAAACTCAGGTCTCTTATATCTCCTGCAATAGCAGGCGGATTCTTTACCATTCGGGCCACCTGGGAAGTCCTTTTTGGCTATTTCTGCCTTAAAATACACCTAGATCAAACATCCTGCAGTTTTCCCCTGCTGTTTTCAAATGATTCTGCTATTTTTCCCCCTTTGCCATCTGTGGGGCCAGCTACACGAGTTACAGAGAAGAGCCCTGTGCTGGGTAGAATACTCTGCTGTGGCCGCTATAGTAATTTTTAAGCAAGGTGCTGAGCGCTGAAGAATTGATGCCTTTGAACTGTGGTGTTGGAGAAGACTCTTGAGAGTCCCTTGGACTGCAAGGAGATCCAACCAGTCCATTCTGAAGGAGATCAACCCTGGGATTTCTTTGGAAGGAATGATGCTGAAGCTGAAACTCCAGTACTTTGGCCACCTCATGCAAAGAGTTGACTCATTGGAAAAGACTCTGATGCTGGGAGGGATTGGGGGCAGGAGGAGAAGGGGACGACCCAGGATGAGACGGCTGGATGGCATCACGGACACGATGGATGTGAGTCTGAGTGAACTCCGGGAGATGGTGATGGACAGGGAGGCCTGGCGTGCTGCGATTCATGGGGTCGCAAAGAGTCGGACACGACTGAGCGACTGAACTGAACTGAACTACATATCCATTTGGACTGAGCATGTGAATTTTGTAGAGGGCCTCTGCCTTTCTGCTGAATATCTGGGATGGACGTTCCGGGTGTGGGCATTCCCTCCACTGTTCAGGCCTCCTTCATCTTCACAGGGTATGTGCTCCTCTCACTGCATCCATGAAACTGTTCTTTCCCACACTATCACTGACACAATCAGTGCCAGCTTTCTCTTAGTTGTTAGGCTCAGCATTTATCACATGCTCATTTTCATCTTTTCCAAAAATTCTCTCCTGTCTTAGCTGTCACAAGCCATGACTCTTGCCACTTCTTGATGTTCTTTGTACGATGTGAGAGTTGGACCATAAAGAAGGCTGAGCACTGAAGAAATAATGCTTTTGAACTGTGGTGCTGGAGAAAACTCTTGAGAGTCCCTTGGACTGCAAGAAGATAAAACTAGTCAATCCTAAAGGAAATCAACCCTAAATATTCATTGGAAGGTCTGATGCTGAAGCTGAAGCTCTAGTACCTTGGTCACCTGATGCAAAGAGGTGACTCACTGGAAAAGACCCTGATGCTGGGAAAGATTGAAGGCAAAGGAGAAGAGGGAAATAGAGGATGAGATGGTTAGATAGCATCACTGACTCAATGGACATGAATTTGAGCAAACTCTGGGAGACAGTGAAGGACAGGGAAGCCTGGCATGCTGCAGTTCATGGGGTTGCAGTCAGACATGACTTAGTGACTGAACAGCCACAACAATGCTTTGCACCACCAGCTCTTCCTCTGGGTCCTGCCCCACATCTGGAGGTATCTTCTAAGACTCAACAATCAGGAGCTGAACTGTTCCTCTGCAAGGTCACTGACTCCCATTTAACCTATCAGAACATCCCCTGTGGTATGCATATAAAAATGGATTTCCATCATCCTTATCTTGATAGTTGTCACTGCCTGGACCCTAGCCACAAACCCAACCTGATTCACTCTCTTTGTCTATACTTGTTCTTAATATTTCTGTCTGTTGACTTCATAACTCTTCAAATTTATGATCTCTTCTTATTCTGTTGGTCTTCACTTTTGATAGCTCTACTCAACCACTAGTCCATCGTAGGGTGTTCCCCAATTCCAAGTGTTTTAGGCCACCCTGGGAAATTCTTGGCTTAATCCAGCCCTGTTCCCTGGCCTTTCACCTTGACCAGGTGCTGGAAGGTGATGCTCCTGCTGAGTCTGTCTTAGCTCTGTTGATGTCCTCTCCCTCCCCTCTGCACATTTAACCCTGAAGCTGAGCAAACCTGACACTGAACTCTGCACCACAGAGCCGCCACAGCCAACCTGCTCTGGCCCGTGAGTATGTTTGCCAAATAACCAGCTTTCAAGAGAGCCCACCCGCCTAGGCAGTGCTACCGATGTCCCTAGTCCATTCTTGATCTTGGTTTCCCAGAGATTATTTCCTATATTCTGTCTTCTCAAGCATTTTCTTCCTATTCTCATTTCATGATGATTTCACTGAGAAAATAGAAGAAATGAAGGGAGAAGTTCCATCCACTTGCATGCTTACCCTTCTTGAACTGCTTTCTTTGCTGTCTCCAGCACCCCACTCTCCTACTTTTCTTCTTCTCTCATGTCCACATCTATTCACTTGTTGGTCATTTTTCTTCTTCCAAGCCTCTGGATTGGTGTATAGTTAGTTTGGGCTGCTATAACAAAAATACCATAAGTTGGGCGGTGTAAGCAACATTTATTTCTCATAGTTCTAGAGGCTGGGAGGCACAAGAATAGGGTGCCACCATGCCGACCCTCTTCCTGGCTTAGGGACAGTCATCTCCTCACAAGGCAGAGAGCAGAGACTCTTCTTATAAGGGCACCAATCCCTTCATGAGGGCTCCACTCTTCTGATCTAATTACTTCCCAGCAACCCCTATCTCCACACACCACCACACTGGGGATTAGGCTTACAGTGTATCAATTTGGGGAGGACACAAACATGGAGACCATATGGTGTGTTTTAAGGGTTAATCCTTATAGCTCCTTTCCCCACTCTTCAATCTCACTCTCTGAGTAACTTCATCTAGTGTCACGACTTTAAGTAAATATCATTGCATACTGATCCTCCAAGATTTATACCTTCACCTGGATATGCCTTTTGAATTCTAGATACATATCCAACTGCCTACATGATATCTGATGCATGCGTGCGTGTATGCTAGGTCGCTGCAGTCATGTCCGACTCTGTGATCCCAGTCTCCTCTGTCCACGGGATTCTCCAGGCAAGAATACTAGAGTGGGTTGCCATGCCTTCCTCCAGGGGATCTTCCTGACCCAGGGATCGAACCTGCATCTCTTATGACTGCTGCGTTGGCAGGCAGCACAAATGTCCAATAGGCATCTCAAATTTAACCCATCCAAAACTGAACTCTTCATTTTCCTCCCCAAACCTACTTCTCCCACAGTTTTTTCCACCTTAGTAAATAAAATCTGTATTCCTCTGGTAGCTTAGTCCAAAATGTAGCAACTCAGCCTGACTCTGCTCTGTTTTTCAAGCCTTGTATTCACTCCATTGGTAAAATCCTGCCAGCCATACAGTCGCACTCCACACCGCTAGAGCAGTCATCCTCATCTGTCACCCGGTCTCTTGCAATAGCCTCCTAACTGGTCTTCCTGCTTCTACCCTTGCCCCTTTGCCTTCTCCACACAGCAGTCAGCGTGATGCTTGCTAAAACTGAAGTGAGATTGTATCATTCCTGTTCAGTGTGAGAGACTCTCCAGGGTCATCCTGTTTCTCTCAGAGTAGAATCTGAGTCCTTCCCAGGGATTCCAAGCCTTCCAGTGATGCCCTCCTCCATCTCTGTGCTGGTTCTTCTCGCTGCTCCCCCTCCTGCTGCTTCTGCACAGCTGCACTGGCCTCCTCACTGTTCCTCCCGTCCACCAAGCACATTCATGCCTCTGAGCTTTTCCACTGGCTGTGCCCTCTGGCTGAAATGCTCTTCACCTGTACATCGGCATGGCTGTCTGCCTCATTGCCCTCAGGTCTCATTCAGAAGTCAGTAGAGGGACCTTCTCTGACAGCTCTGCCTGAGTTGCACTCACTCCAGGTTCTCCATCCATCTTATTTCACCTTATCATTCTTTTTTGGCATAACTGTCATCTGACACATTATATTAATGTTTATTTGTTTAGTATCAGTCTCCACTCTACCTCCCAGAATGTAATCTACAGAAGAGCTTTGCTTTGTATACTCTTGTATTAACTCAAATAGTCACTCAGAGTGGTTACTGAATAAATATTTGTTGAATGAATAAATGAACTCTTTTCTTATTTCCCAGGCTTACAACTAGTCAGTCCTGGGCTGGGTTCATTAACTTTACTCATTAAGAGTAACTGTCCATAATACATACCTTAGTGTGTGCTGCTGCTGCTGCTGCTGCTGCTAAGTTGCTTCAGTCGTGTCCGACTCTGTGCGACCCCATAGACGGCAGCCCACCAGGCTCCGCCGTCCCTGGGCTAAGTCGCTTCAGTTGTGTCTGACTCTTTGCAAGCTCCATGGACTGTAACCCGCCAGGTTCCTCTGTCCATGGGATTCTCTAGACAAGAACACTGGAGTGGGTTGCCATGCCCTCCTCCAGGGGATCTTCCCGACCCAGGGATGGAACTTGTGACTCCTGCGTCTCCTGCCCTGGCAAGCAGATCCTTTAGCAATAGCGCCACCTGGGAAACCCACATGGATGAGTGCAATCCTCCTAAATTTAGGTTATTTCACAACCAACCAAGATTCTGTTAGGGGGCTTCAGCTGGGATTGTTCACAGAGGTGCCAATTCAGGATAATTTGATTCATGCACCATAGGTTAAATTATATCTAAAATCACCAAGACTATAAAATCAGGGTATTCAATTGCAATTATCTCTTACACCGAAATGTGTGTGTAACCAGTGTTTGTTTTGTTTACAATATTTGTCTCTGCTCACATAAAGATGGGGGAGCAGTTTGAAAACCAGAAATGCCCTGATTCAGATTCATGTCCCAACCCACCACACTTCCTTTCTGCCATCTTATCACGGCAGGTTCTTGCAAGTCGCATGAGCAGCAGTCACGGTGCTTCAGAGTAGAGGCGCTGAAGGCCGGCTATGTTGGTTCAAATCCAAGGTCTGCCACTTGTCAGCTTTGTCTCCTTGGATAAGTTTCTTAACTGCTCTGAGTTTCTTTATCCGGGTTAAGGCTCTCTGCCCCTAGGGTTGTCCTGAGGATCTAATGAGATAATTCATGTAAAGCGCTTATAGGATTGGCACAAAGAAAGTGTAAGTAGCTATGATTTTTGCTAATATTCCTCCTGATGAAACAGCTGTCACTTCTTAAGTGTTTTACTGTCCTTGCTCCTGGGACCTGGCCCGGGACTGACTCCATAGTACTGTGTCCAGCGGGTACGGCCACCACACCCTTGGAGCCTTTGCTGCTTGTGTTCCACAAAAGCTCGGTCTTTTCCCTGCTCTCCTCTCTCCTCCCGTCCTTCCTTCCTTCCGCCCGCCCTCCATTTGTCCCTTCCTTCCTCCCCTCCTAAGCTCTGCCTTTCTCACTCTCTTCTCTGCTTCTCTCGCACATACTGCACGATCTCTTCTGCGTTAGTCTCTCTTTCCTCTCCTTCATTCTCCTGCCGTTTCTCTCTGCTCTCATGCACAGAGGAAGAGTTCTAGAGGGAGAGGGCCTGTCATGCCACCAGGAAGAGTCCCCGGAAGCAAATGTCTTAGACCGCTCACTTCCTGAAGAGTTTTGCTCTTTCAAGCAGGCCCTGCTTTAGAAATCAGAGGCCTTTTATCAAAGACTGTTGGCTGCTCAGGTTAATCAGAAATGCCATCTCAGCATTTCTAACCCATATGTGGGTTATGCCAGCAGCATCCACGAAATGCTTTAGAAAACACTGTCGTGCCTTCTCAACAATCACAGGCAAACCATGAAATCGACCATAACCAGCTGTGTTATGGTCGCTGCTTCTAAGGAACATCCATGGAATAATGTGGTCACTGTGGTGCTTAATAATGTTCAATTCCAGTGATGGTGAGAATGTAGAAAGGAATGAAAGACATGTTCAGTGGAAACATGTTTTTTTTTTTTTTCCTTTTCCCCTATTAGATTAGGAGCTCCATGACGGAAGGGACCATGCCTACTGTAGTACGGAGGTATACGCCTAGCATGCCCTGAATTTTTACTTCTCAAGAATTAGACAAATGTGTTCAAAAATTCTGAGTATACAAAGACAACAAGAAGAAAACCATGAATAAGGATGGTGCTTTATGGGACAATCATTCAGGTAGCTTTGTAAAACATAAAAGTCTAAGAACTAATTAGAAAACGTCATTGAAAACATCACAATTCTCTACAGTTCTATGAATTTTTATACCATCTCTTTTGTGACAATTACTGCTGAAAATTATGGTAATATGGAAGTATATCTCAATTCTTCCTATTATTGATTATTTATTATTATATTACTTGGGGAACAAGTTCCTACTGTTTCTCCATACACATCATATACTTCAATACCTGTTTGCTAAATAAATGATTAAATGGTGAAGTTACATGCATGCGTGCTAGGTCGTAACTTCACCATTTAATCATTTGAATATTGTGCTAAATCACTTCAGTCATGTCCGACTCTTTGCAGGCCTATGGACCATCACTTGCCAGGCTCCTCTGTCCACGGGATTCGCCAGGTAAGAACACTGGAGTGGGTTGCCATGCCCTCCTTCAGGGAATCTTCCTGACCCAGGGATTGAACCCATGTCTCTGAGTCTCTTCTGTCTCCTGCAGTGGCGGGCAGGTTCTTTACCACTAGTGCCACCTAGGAAGCCCAATTTCTGGTCATTCAGAATATTTGAAAAGGTTTCACAAAATTGGATGGCCTTATTAAGCAAAAATTACTACCTATATAATCTGTATGGATTGATATTAGAACATAAAATTTTAAAAGTCACAATTATGTTAAACATATGTTATCTCTTTTGATTCAAAAAGCACTTCATGATCTTTAAGTTATAAAATTAGGTCCATTTCTCCATCAGTCTGGAAGGATGTCATTGTTGGGCCATCAAGGAGAAAAACTACCATTTCCAGTTCTTCGACAAAGCCTCAGATGCATGGCTTTCTGGCCAAGCATCTGCAATTTCATATTGTTGGAACATTCGTTGTCTCCCTGGGAACTGCAACTTTCTGTAACTTTGCTGTAGCTGAACCAGGAAAGAAGGCATATGCAGATTTCTATAGAAATTATGACTCCATGAAAGATTTTGAGGTGAAGAGGAATGCTGATATCTTTCAGAGTGCAAAATGATTTGAAATATAAAGAATTTCTTTGCTTGAGTTCCATGGAAGTTTGTCACTTACCTGTGTTCCTGAAGCATGAAACTATGAATATCTGGGCTGAAGAATAGTCTCTCAACAGATAAATGATGAACAAATACTGTGGGCACTAAAAAAAAAGTAAAAGAAACCAATTAGGCATCCCAAAATGTAACTTAATCTATTTTTGGTCTACCAGTATTTTACCAAGACTTTAAAATAAACCTGCTTTTTCAAGTTGTTTAGTTGAATGGATTCTGAATAAAAAGTGATTTTACATTCTGGTTGGAAAGATTTAAAGAGGCTGAATTACCTGAGAAAGACAGTATAACCCTAAACCAAAGTGATAGAAATAACTGTCCTTTAATTTTTCTTTAATACATTTGTATCTCATCATATTACATTTCTAGACCAAAATGGTTTGTACATTTCTGTTGGTTGAGCAGGAGGAAATCATTATAATGAAAAGAAGTTATTGAAAATGGTCCATGTTGTGTAATTCCCAGGATAAATGGGCTGAGTAGCAAATATTTCTGTTGTGAACTGTTTTATACTGAAATGTGCATTATTAAACCCATTTGTTGAACACATTGAAAGATCGAATATCTTCCTAACCCGATGCTGGAAAATGTTTATTTGCTAGTCCTCTCCTTCCTCTGCTGCTTGGATCTTGATAGATATTGTTTCTGGGTTTTCTGGAATCCATTCACATGAGAGGGGGGAAAAAAAATCATAGATGAAGAAACCAGAAAAACAGAATTTACGATTTATAAACACATACTTTAAACAAGATCATAAGAAATTTAAAATAGTATACCTAATAGAAACAGCATGTGGAAAAGCATATAGAACAATGGTGGGTGGTGGGTGACTATTTTTTTTTATACTAGCATGAAGCTCCTACGTGTTTGAAGAACACAAAAAGCCAGTCGCCATCCAGCGATAAGAATCTGAGTATAGCAGAAGAGTGCTAGTGATCAAGATGGTTCAGGGGTGATGTTATGCTCCTTTGATTTTATAACTATGTTACTTTATGTAAACCGTGTATTTAAGTAATATGATTTTACTGCCCTTTAAAACACTGTGTGTGCAATCAATCATTTTTATTTCATTTAGAGTAATTATATGTGGGTTTGATTCCATGTGCCAATTATCTCCCAAAAAAGCCTCTGCTGAAAAACCAACAGAACCTTCAGAGACTTGGAGTTTATAGCATCTGGAGTGGAAGGAGCAGAAACGAGTCTTCTTTGTTGACTATCCTTCTCTTTCTTCTCCAGTAACTCCACTTAATCTAGAGTTGAGTTGGAAGTAGGACATCTAGGTGTAGATTTATTTATTTACTCATTCAATCAATAAACATCTGTTAAGTGGCTACCATGTGCCAGCTTGGTACTAAGGATGTAAGAAGTTGTTAATGTGGCATCGAACTTCTGGAGAGATTTTAAGGTTAAACATCTAGAATTGTAAGTCAGGTAAATGGGAGTAAAAGTGTCTTTGAAGCAGATGAAAACTGAGGGAAGTTAAGTGGAGAGACAGGTTTATGCTGAGGCGGTGTGGAAGAGGTATGAATTATATTTGATTCTTTAGGGCCTCCCGGGTGGCTCAGTGGTAAAGAATCCACCTGCCAATGCAGGAGACACAGGAGTCGCACGTTCAATCCCTGGGTCAGGAAGAGCCCCTGGAGGAGGAAATGGCAACCCACTCCAGTATTTTTGCCTAGGAAATTCCATGGACAGAGGAGCCTGGTGGGCTACAGTCCATAGGGTTGCAAACAGTCAGACATGACTGAGCATACACACGTATATAGGAAGTCTTTGCCATGAATGATAGAGGGAAGATACATGAGACTTTGAGGTACATAGATAAAAATTAGGTGCATAGAATTATTGGGGGAATATTCCCTGCAATGAATCAGGGGATTTTTGCTGGTGTTCCTGGCGCTGTTGTAGCCAGCATGTGTTAGAGGGAGCCGGAGAATTCCCAGGTTTTTTCCAACAGTGTTCCTGGGCATAGATAGAAAACCAGACAGTGTGCCTGGGGTGGGTTTCCCAGTGACAGGGTGGGTCCCAAGAACATGATGGGGGCCTTGTTGCTAGAGAAGGTAGTAACGGGCTGAGTCGAGGGTTCCTAGATAGGTCAAACAAGGATTTAGTGTTCACTGAACTCAGTGAGCAGAAAGCAGGGAGGGCCAGAAGGGGCAGAGGTGCAGTGGTAGATAGGGGACTGTCTATAAAAACAAGCAGTCCAGGCAGCTCTAATGGTGAAATCAGAGAGCGATTCTGCTGGTACGTGGCTGAAGCAGGGCGGAACTGGAAGGCTGCAGTGAACGAGACCGTGTGACTCTACACTTACACTGACTGATGGGTCTCCAGCATGAGTTTTAGAGATGTCAGAAGTGATGACGAGGTGTGAGGATGTGGAGGAACATTAGCCAGGTGCTGTGTTCATCTAGAAAGGTGGAAGTGGGTCTCACGGGAGTTCAGTAAACAACAGCTGTGGTGCCTTTAAGACAGTGGAACAGAGAACTGATGTCAATTTTACACAAAGAGGAAAAAGAAGTAGACTGTGAGTTGTCCAAAAGTTTAAAGTCTTGGTTTGTAAATTACCGGGGGAAAAACTCCAAGGGGGCCAGAGATTGTTTTGAAGGCATCTATAATAAGATATACACTATATATAATCAGACAACTGCATTTTTACTAGATTCAGTCACTTTGGTTCAGTTCAGTCGCTTAGTCGTGTCCGACTCTTTGTGACCCCATGAACTGCAGCACGCCAGGCCTCCCTGTCCATCACCAACTCCCGGAGTTCACCCAAACCCATGTCCACTGAGTCAGTAATGCCATTCAAACATCTCATCCTCTGTCGTCCCATTCTCCTCCTGCCCTCAATCTCTCCCAGCATCAGGGTCTTTTCAAATGAGTCAGCTCTTCGCATCAGGTGGCCAAAGTATTGGAGCTTCAGCTTTAGCATCAGTCCTTCCAATGAACACCCAGGACTGATCTCCTTTAGGATGGACTGGTTGGATCTCCTTGCAGTCCAAGGGACTCTCAAGAGTCTTCTCCAACACCACAGTTCAAAAGCATCAATTCTTCTGTGCTCAGCTTTCTTTATAGTCCAATTCTCACATCCATACATCCATAGCCTTGACTAGACAGACCTTCGTTGGCAAAGTAAATTAATATGCTGTGTAGGTTGGTCATTACTTTCCTTCCAAGGAGTATGCATCTTTTAATTTCATGGCTTTGGTCACCATCTGCAGTGATTTTGGAGCCCAGAAAAATAAAGTCAGCCACTGTTTCCACTGTTTCCCCATCTATTTCCCATGAAGTGATGGGACCGGATGCCATGATCTTCGTTTTCTGAATGTTGAGCTTTAAGCCAACTTTTTCATTCTCCTCTTTCACTTTCATCAAAAGGCTCTTTAGTTCTTCTTCACTTTCTGCAATAAGGGTGGTGTCATCTGCATATCTGAGGTGATTGATATTTCTCCTGGCAATCTTGATTCCAGCTTGTGTTTCCTCCAGCCCAGTGTTTCTCATGATGTACTCTGCATTTGAGTTAAATAAGCAGGGTGACAATATACAGCCTTGACATATTCCTTTTCCTATTTGCAACCAGTCTGTTGTTCCATGTCCAGCTCTAACTGTTGCTTCCTGACCTGCATACAGGTTTCCCAAGAGACAGGTAAGGTGGTCTGGTATTCCCATCTCTTGAAGAATTTTCCACAGTTTATTGTGATCCACACAGTCAAAGGCTTTGGCATAGTCAATAAAGCAGAAATAGATGTTTTTCTGGAACTCTCTTGCTTTTTCAATGATCCAGCAGATATTGGCAATTTGATCTCTGGTTCCTCTGCATTTTCTAAAACCAGCTTGAACATCTGGAAGTTCACAGTTCACATATTGCTGAACCCTGGCTTGGAGAATTTTGAGCATTACTTTGCTAGCGTGTGAGATGAGTGTAATTGTGCAATAGTTTGAGCATTCTTTGGGACTGGAATGAAAACGGACCTTTTCCAGTTCTGTGGCCATGGCTGAGTTTTCCAAACTTGCTGGCATATTGAGTGCAGCACTTTCACAGCATCATCGTTCAGGATTTGAAATACCTCAACTGGAATTCTATCACCTCCACTAGCTTTCTTCATAGTGATGCTTCCTAAGGCTCACTTGACTTCACATTCCAGGATGTCTGGCTCTAGGTGAGTGATCACAGCATCGTGATTATCTGGGTCATGAAGATCTTTTTTGTACAGTTCTTCTGTGTATTCTTGCCACCTCTTCTTAATATCTTCTGCTTCTGTTAGGTCCCTACCATTTCTGTCCTTTATTGAGCCCATCTTTGCATGAAATGTTCCCTTGGCATCTCTAATTTTCTTGAAGAGATCTGTAGTCTTTCCCATTCTATTTGTTTTCCGCTATTTCTTTGCATTGATCACTAAGGAAGGCTTTTTTTTTAATCTCTCCTTGCTATTTTTTGGAACTCTGCATTCAAATGGGTATATCTTTCCTTTTCTCCTTTGCTTTTCACTTCCCTTCTTTTCCCAGCTATTTGTCAGCCCTCCTCAGACAGCCATTTTGCTGTTTTGCATTTCTTTTTCTTGAGGATGGTCTTGATTCCTGTCTCCTGTACAATTTCATGAACCTCCATCCATAGTTCATCAGCACTCTTGTCTATCAGATCTAGTCCCTTAAATCTATTTCTTACTTCCACTGTATAACTGTAAGGTTCCCTAGGCTTTTTACATATCTTAAGAATGAGATCTAGTTGGAAGAACCACTAAAGATCACGTCATTTTTTTCAAGATAATCCTCTTCATCTAAAAGGAAAACACTATAATGTTCCTTTTTCGTCCCTATTAATCTTACTTATATAATCATAGTCCTAGACAAGTATTTTTATTTCAAAGTGATGAGTCCTAACCACTAGACAGCCAGGGAATTCCTTGGACTAGTTTTGAAACCCCCATTATATTAAGTATGTAAAACACAGTTGATGTGATTATTGCAAGGTGCGCCTTTTGCATTGGAATAGAGAACACAAAGTTTCCTGACATACGAATAATGGTCTGATAACTTTATAGTCACACTAGAATCTTTGTGGATATCCTGACGGTTTCAAAGCCAGTTTTTTTTTTTTTTTTTTTTTGCATGGATGGTTCCGTTTTTACTTACAAAGCATCATGAATGCTATTTAAATTATAATAAAATCCCTTCCAAGGAAATTTAGTAGGGGCCGTATGTGGTTGACGTTGACCAACACCTGTCCTTTATAGTTATGTGCTAAAAAGCAGGTGTTCATACATTTATTGTGCTTCTGTTGGGCTTTTCATCTCTACCCTCTTATCTGAAAATGTTGATAATTCAAAAGATTTCATAGCAACAGTACAGTTTGTGCTTTATCGCTTAGAGCAAACAAAACCTATTCCTTCATTGGGATGACTGTATGACTTTTTCAATCTTTGTTTAAGCAAATCGAGCCCAAGGCATTCCAAAGTAAGGTATTACCACTTTCCTACTTGTCCTTCCTGCGGTGCTCACTGTCTTTTGGAAGATGGTCATCTTGCCTGCTGGATCCTTCTCTTAGTCTGGCTCTGTGTGATATGAGATCAAAGGGCTTTCATTTTCTGGATCAATTAGGCTGGCTGTCTTGTCTCAATGAGATTAAGTCGCCTCTGGAGACTAGTGACACCAGAGAGCAGCTGATGAGCTGATGGTTAGCATCCAATTTGGTTGTCTTAATTCTTTCTAAATGGTAGTTTGTATCATCTGACATCTTTCTTTTATGATTGTGTCTGTGGCTTATTTGTTCAGGGCAACTGTGTAGCACACCCCAGACCTGATAATCAGTGATCCGAGTTTCTCAAAAGGCTAGTGAGGCATATCAGTTCTCTCCTAAGCTTCATGTATTTCTCATGATAAGGGAAGGGCCAGAGTTTTTGTTTCTTTCTTTGATCTTTTTGGTACAATGTGAAGTACCAAAATATGCAACCCCAGATAAATTCTAAATCCTCTACCCAGAATTTACCCCAAAGTTGCTTAAAGGAAGTGTTATTAAAAGCCTTTGCTGGGCCCCAGGAAAAGCTGTGTAAGGCTGGTGTGGGTCCTGCTGTATGGACACTCTTCCCTATCTGGAAGTTTATGGTTGACATGCTCCACAGTCATTCTGAACCACTTCTCTGGAGGTAAGACTTGAACACCCTCATGAAAGAAAGTGCAGCTGTGTTTTTAAGGGCATAAACAAGACACTGGTATGCATTAACAACATTCTCTCTCAGAGTATTCGCTCTGACTTCACTTTCAGAGATTTCCCAGTCAGCTGCTTCTTCAAGAAAAAAGAGTTCATCAAGTAGAAACTCCCTGAGTCTGCATTCTTCACCATCTTTAGACTTCTCTAAGCATACACCGACTCTTTCCTTCTTCCTTACTATCCCAGAAGAGAAAGCTCTACCTCTTTCTAAGTCTCGCTCTCAGTGTGTGCCCCAAACCTCTGGCCTCCCCAGTGTCTCACCTCCTCTCACGTCTTGACCCCTCCTTTCTCCTCTGGGTACACATGTGCTCAAGACTCCACCAGACGTTAGAGAAATAAAAAAAAAAAAAGAACAGCGACAGAAACAACTACCGTTTCTTTAGCTCAACTTCCTTTTTTTTCTGGGCTGATGCCTTACATTTCACCTTTTCTTCATCATCAAATTCTTAAGAAAGACAACATGCCTTATTTTAGGTACTGGGTCCGATTCTCTTTTTCATCCCCTGTCCTCTGATTTCTGCCCCCACCCTGCTGTTCTCACCAATCGAGGAACACCGTTCGGTTCTCCTCTTACTCGCCCCTCTTTTCCGTTTGCCACTCAGGATTAGTCTCTCCAACAGGAAAGCGTCTTCCGAGTTCTGTCTCATTTCCTTCTCTTGGTCCCCCGCGTATGTCCTTCTAAATGTTCTGCCTCTTCTCTTCGTTTTCTGTCCCTCGGTTAGAAGGTCGGGTTTTCTAAGGTTTCTCATCCTTCTCTCCTCCCCTCGCTCCTCTTCCTCCTCATCCCTAGGCAGTCCCATGACTCTTCCAGCCAGAAATTTGCATCACCAACTACTCATAGGAATTCTCCGTGGGGCACCTCAGAATCGAGCACACAGGAAAGAACTGACCCAGCAAACCCCTTCCATGGAACTGCTCACACACACTTCCCCTCCCTTGCTCCGTCAGGACCTCCTCATCCTCTCAGGTGCCCGGGCGGGATCCGAGCCTTCTTGTCTTCTTACCTCCTCTCGGTTCTACCTTCTTCATTCTTCATTCCATTTCCCCAGTCTAGATTGGCCCTCATTGCCTCACACGTGGAAGGCTGCATCTAGGCATTTCCTGCATTATATTTCTACAACTATATCTGATCCTATCACTGCCAGGAGTAAAGACTTCCTTCCATTTCCAGCTGCCTACAAAATCTATTTGAGTCCAAACTCCTTAGTGTGGCATACGATCTGCTTCAGATTGTGATCAAGCCTAGTTTTCTAATTATTTTCTGGTCGCCCACCCCCGTATGCCTTTACACGCTCCAGAATGTTCCCCATCTGTGCCTTCATAGCCAGGGTCAGGGTGATCCTTTTCCCTGAAATGCTCTCTCTCTCTCTCTCTTTTTTTTTTGGTCCTCTCCTCTGCCTGGAAAATCTCAATTCCTCCTTCTGCATCGACTCCAATGTCACCTCCCTTCTAGCGCACTGGTCTTCACTGACCACAGCTCCTACCCCAGTCCCACAACTTTCAAAACTTTACTTGTTCTGTCTTTGGGGTTCCCAGAGCATTTTATGCATGTGTGTGCTAAGTCACTTCAGTCGAGTCCAACTCTTTGTGACCCCATGGATTGATTGCAGCCCGCCAGGCTCTTCTGTCCATGGGATTCTCCAGGCAACTGCACTGGAGTAGGTTGCCATTTCCTGCTCCAGGGGATCGTCCCGGTCCAGGGATCGAACCCATGTCTCTTATGTCTCCTGCGTTGGCAGGCGGGTTCTTGACCATTCAGCTACCAGCATGCTTCCCCTTAAAGTCCTGCCTCGTCCTACCGCCTTTGGTCTGTTAGGCTGTCTTCCCCACCAGGCTTCTCCAAAGCCATGTTCATTTTCCTCCTATGCCTAGGATGCTCCCCCAGTTCCTATTTTGTTTTTGAGATGCAATCGAAAGCCGTAGCCGCCTGCCTCAGGAAACACTGGCAGTCCTGTCACCACCCCTACAGTCTTCTGTTCATGTTTGCTATTACAGCACTTATTATATTGATGCTATACGTTTATTCTTCCATCTCTTCCTGCTAGACTGAGAGTATCTCAGGAGCAGGGAACCTCGTCTCATTCATCGTCGTGGCCACCCAAGTGGTTAACACAGTGCCCAGAACACAGTAGGTACCAAATAAAATGTTTGGCAAATAAACTGCCAAGCCCCTAAGCCTTTATTATTTGTATCTGAGTTACTT
The DNA here is from genome assembly GCA_006410935.1 of Redunca redunca. Taxonomy (NCBI): domain Eukaryota; kingdom Metazoa; phylum Chordata; class Mammalia; order Artiodactyla; family Bovidae; genus Redunca; species Redunca redunca. The sequence continues at coordinate 721,801 of SJYQ01001700.1, forward strand.
TTAGATGTCAAATGGTGCTTTTGTTTTGAACGGCTATATAAGATAACATTTTATTAAGTGCTTATTAATTTACTATGAACACTTCACCAAAGGTGATCATCACCTGCACAGAAAATTTAAAAGCCTCATTCGTTAGAAAGGGGTCATGTTAAGGGACTAGAAAACAACCCTGACTTGTGGGAAACTGAGCCTGAGAGAGTGCTGAATTGAAAGGAGTGAACACAAAGTGACATATAGTGCTTGCTCAAGGCATTGGAATGCCAATAAATATGTAACATCCCACACCCTGGAGTCTGTTTTTTTTTTAAAGGGAAAATAAAAAAGGTAACTGAAGTTACTTACCAAATTTATGCTAAAAACCAAGATTAAAACCTGCACTGAAAATCCCCTTGGTCCCAAGAACCATAGTGTTTCTATAAAGTGTCCACCTACTGGTGTTTTTCTCATAATCACCAAATTACGCGACAGAAGAGAACATGATTGTATGTGTAATCAGTTGAGGTGGGCAAGTTGGGGGAAAGTTATGGGGGAAGTGAAGATCAGAAGAATCAGCACTTCTCTCTTCCCTGGCTTCCTCTCCCCTTGTAGATTTGCACAGATAATATACATTCACTTTATAAAAATCAGTCAACAGGAAAAAGCTCCCTGGGCTATAAACTGAAACACTGATCTGAGGGAGTCTGGTTTCAGAGTTCCTATTTTCTATGGCTAACAACTGTGAGTTATTTTGTGAACTCTTCATTACCTGTAAAGCCTAGGTGCTTTAAATTATTAGTAATACAAATTAGTAATTATATTAAATGACCCCAGATTTTCTTTTAGCATGGTGAGTCCTCTCAAAGTTGGACTCTTTCAGCCAGCTACTATCACTGTATTTTTCCCTTTTATTTTTTTATTTCTTTTTTCCCCCGTTGAGTTATGTTGTGCTGTGTGGTATTATGGGTATTTCCCAATATTATCAACCCATGTACATCCATTTTCACTTAGCCCATATCCTGCTTCCTACACTCTTCTAAACTTTATCTATGAATCACTCAAAATTTTACATATTCTGGAAATTACACACTTACTTTTCAGAATATAGTAACCACTCTTCCTCCCTTACTTGAAACATTTTACCATCTCTCCTAAACGAATTCTCCATTGCTTATGCTAATTTATACAATTATTGTTAGCTCTTATGCTGAGTCAGGGACAAAAGTAATTATCAAGGCCATTTTTTCCCTTTCTTTTCTCCTTGCTCATCTTTTTTATTCTTCGCAAAGCCTGGGGCCCTGGAGCAGAGCCTGGGGGTCTGGAGTGCAGGTGGGGAGTTCTTCCACAGGAAGAAAGGTACCTGGCTGTGAGCACCTTCACACCTCATTATTATCTATTAGGCATTGGTTCATTTGAAAACTGTTAGGCAGGCTGGGATTGGAGGTTGGAGGAACCAGGGTGGAAAGGGATTTGTCCACATTAGAAAAGAATCAATCGATATGGAGAGCCCCAAACTCAAAGAGATGACTCAGCCCTGCAAGAAAACTGTGGACTTGGGAGTTTTTAACGGCTGTTGAAGGATGAAGAAAGCACTCCTAGATTATTAGAATTAGGAAGCAGTGCTTCAAGTTTAAAAAAAATAAATTCAGTTTCACCCAAAGAGATGAAATTTGGGAATTTACATAAAGAGATAGTTTAGGCTAAAATTAAAAGACACTTTCTGGGACTGAAAACATAAGTGATTATATATTCAATATATAACACATATAAAAATATATGTATGATAAAGATATATTTAAACAGGAAATTTTAATTAGAAAAAATTCAGACAATACAAAGGGGAGTACAATGAACAATGAGTCCCCCTCCTTGCTCACACTCTTCCCTGCCCACCTCCCCTGCCAGGTCCGCTTGCTGAACAAAATCCCTGTTACTTAGTTATTTATCCTTTTAGAGAAATTCTATGTACTTATAAACATGTATGTGTGTGAGGTTTTTATTTTTTTTACCGCGTGCACCTTACTTTCTCCACTTATCAATGTGTCTTAAAAAATCTTTCCATATCAGTTCATATAGAGCTTTATGACTGTGGCAGAATTTAATAAGCCATTCCCTTCTGATGGACATTGAGGCTGTCTGCTCTCTTCTGCTCTTACAAAACTGTACTGCATTATACCTGAACTGAAAGAATGACATGAAACCCTCATGATAGGAGGGCTGGAGGCAGGGTGGGACAGAATGAACTGCTGCTCTCACGTGAGCCAAACCTCTTTAGGTTCTGATTGTCTGTGTGCCTCACTGCCATGCAAAACTAGGGGGAAAACGCAGAGGAACTCCACGAGAGGGCCACATTCTGTGGTTTGCCCATTGGATTGGCAGTTTTCCATGGTGTGGAGTCATTATGCAACGGTATCCCAAGTCTTACATGGCAGTGGGGGAACATTTTAGGAACACACCTGAGTTCTTTGAGAAGAAAACTACAATGGGGAAGGAACACTGGGTTTGGGTCACAGGAACGTGGTTTGAGCCTCAGCTCTGCCTTTTACTTGTGTGTTCACTGAAGCCATCTTTGCACCTCTGAGCCTTTTTTTTTCCTCCTGTAAAATGGGGATAATAGTACCAACATTATGTTTAGAAGCTGTAATGAAGTAAGGCTTATGAAGTGATGGTGTAAGCCAGTGGTTCTCAAACTTTAGACAGGTTCTGATTCAGAAGGTCTAGAGTGAAGCTTGGGAATGTACATTTTTAATAAATTCTCAGATGATGCTGATGTTGTTGGTCTAGGGATCAGAATTTGAGAAACGCTAGTATAAGCCATAAAGGACTGATAGATGGTGTTACATTTTTTGTTATTACAGTTATTCTCCTAGAAAGAACACTATCTTTACATATCTCCTTAGAGAAATGAGAGAGGCCATGATAATCACCTTCAAATTAAAGTGAGCATTCTTCCAGCCAATCAAGTACAGTGAAAACCACAGAAATCTCTATAAAGAGATTGAACTTGTTGGGGGAGGGTGGTATTAAACACATAATTTTGCACACTTTGAGTTTATTTAAATGTTCATGCACTTCTGAATTCGATGGTAAACAGCACTTGACAGGAAGTGGAAGTATAAAAATAAACAAGAAAGGCTCATCTCGTGGCATTGCTGCCTTAACTGAACACAGGAAGTCCTGGAAATCTTGCAAGACAGTCTGTTCCTTCATGATGTCTAGCCCGATTTTAAGACCCCAAATTATTTTTGGTTTGTCTTAGGGAAACAGAAACAATTGGAGGGGGAAAAATACATATGTGTACACATGAGTGTGTATATATATATATATTTAAAAGAGATTTATGATAAGATATTGGCTCCTGCAACCTTGGAGGCTGAGAATCTCAGACCCAGAAAAGCCTATGGTATATTTTCAGTCTGAGTGCAAGAACCAGGAACACCATTGGTATAAGTTTCTTTCTGAATGTGAATACAAAGGCAGGGGAAGATCAATGTCCCAACGTAAAGACAGTCAGGCAGAGAGAGAGAATTCTTATTCAACCTTTTATTCCATTCAGGCCTTCAACAGATTGGACAAGGCCCACTCACACTGGGAGGGCAATCTGCTTTACTCAATCTCCCAATTCAAATATTAATCTCATCTAGAAACACCCTCACAGACACCCTCAGAAATAACATGTGACCAAATAGCTAGGCACCTCGTGGCCCAGTGAAGTTGACCGAGACCATTACCCACCATGGTATTGTTGATGGATATCTGAAATGAGCCACTCTCAGTTTGTTCATCACTGGGTTTCCAGTCCATAAGGCTACATCAAAACGTTTGACGCTTCAAGGAAGACAAACTCCAACTGTGGCTGTGTGTATAGTCAGCTTCACATTCTAGTTGTCACACATCTTACAGCAACATATTTCAGTGGCCAACTTACAGCTCAACCTCATAAACCAAAAATTTTAGGTAATGATGGCCAGTGGCTGCCATTACCATTATTACATTTATATAGGAAAGGTGCTGCCAACACGCCTGCCAGGATAAAAATGCTGTTCAGTATTTAAATGTATGTTAAGAATAATTCAGAATCATTGATTTATTTCTGTGTAGGAATCCACACATTTGGCTTTTAACACTGAAAGGCTATCTTCTGAAAACTGCCATACACTTTCTACCCATCCCCATCCCAACTAATAAATTCAGCCTGTGAAACAATAGACATACCACAGTACATTCCTGGGATCCCAAGAGATATTTTTAAAGACAAATATTAAAATGAATGAGACAGCTATAAGAGTTTGGACGTAAATTAGAATAAATGATGAAGCAAAATTTTCAAACCATAGCACAGTAAGAGGAAAACATTGGGGTTGTATGTGAAGAATGCTTTTGTGAAGATGGCATCTTCTTCTGGTGGGTTTCCTTGCTTTCCATCTCCCTGATTTCCTTCTTGACATTGTACAGCTATTTCCTCTCTAATACAGAAACTCTCCCTTACAGAATCTTTTTCCATGGCTGGCTTTCATCACTTTTTGATAGGTACCTAAATATTTCAGTTTCTTCCACTTTATTTTCCCTTAACAATAACTGCTGCCCAATCAGCTCATTCATCTTTCCCCCTGTTATAAAGCATTTGAGATATTGAATGAGTGTTTATCAAGCACCATTTGGAATCCTCTAGATTCTCTTGTTTGGCATTTTCTTTTTAAAGTCCTGGTCTCAATCTCACTTGGAAGTTTAAATTAGGTTTCTCTGATCATTTAAAATTCTTGAGTTCAAAATTCATTGTGGGCTTTCTCTTCTTGTCTTCTTGTTCTTGTCTTGCCTGATGGAGATTTTTGTGTATGAATGAAGGACAGATCTTAAAATCTAAGACTTATTTAATAGATCGTGCACATTTATCAACAATATTCAGACATGTGATACAGAAAAGCAAATACTATGCTTTGAAGTCTCCACAAATGATTACAACTAATATTTATTTGCTATTTACTATGAAGTAGGTGCATGGCAAAGTTCAACGTAGGAGTTAGGGATCTTTTTTGGGGGGTGGCATGCCACACAGCATGCAGAATCTTGGTTCTCCAACCAGGAATCAAACCTGTGCCCCCTTCAGTGGAAGTGCAGAATCATAACCACTGGACCGCCAGGGAATCCCCTAGGAATCTTAGTAAGAGTTGCTTACCCTTGGTGTCCATAGCAGTGTAGCAGTTATGTTAGTCACTCAGTCGTGTCTGACTCTTTGCAGTCCCACAGACTGTAGCCTGCCAGGCTTCCCCGTCTATGGCATTCTCCAGCCAAGAATACTGGAGTGGGTTACCATTCCCTTTTCCAAAGGATCTTCCCGACCCAGGGATCGAACCTGGATCTCCTGCATTGCAGGCAGATTCTTTACCATTTGAGCTATAGGGAAGACCTATTGGTGTCCACAGGTAATCTTATCAGTTCAGTTCAGTTGTTCAGTCATGTCCAACTCTTTGTGACCCCATGGACTGCAGCATGCCAGTCTTCCCTGTCCATCACCAACTCCCAGAGCTTGCTCAAACTCATTTCCATTGAGTGAGTGATGCCAATCAACCATCTCATCCTCTGTCATCCCCTTCTCCCCACCTTCAATCCTTCCCAGCATCAGGGTCTTTTCTAAGGAGTCAGTTCTTTGTAACAGGTGGTCAAAGTATTGGAGCTTCAGCTTCAACATCAGTCCTTCCAATGAACACCCAGGACTGATCTCCTTTAGAATTGACAGGTTGGATCTCCTTGCGGTCCAAGGAACTCTCAAGAGTCTTCTCCAACACCATAGTTCAAGAGCATCAATTCTTCTGTGCTCAGCTTTCTTTATAGTCCAACTCTCACATCCATACATGACCACTGGAAAAACCATAGCCTTGACTAGACGGACCTTTGTCAGCACTCTCATAGGCAATCTCAAAATTATTATAGTTATTTGAATTTAATTTCTGGCATTTGTAACTCAAAGAGAATTCATTTATGTAAATGTCATACATGTTATTATATACACATTTGTCTTTGTGGGTGTGTAAAACAAAATTTCCATATCCTGAGCAAGGGGAGATCAAGGAGAAAAGGTCTGAGTTCTCTTGCTCTCACACCCATTTACACTGACTGAATGTACAAATCCCTAAAAGAACCTCCTGAGAGAACAAAACAAGGATTGGGGCCAGGAAGCTAACTTGCAAGGATTTCATGTGCATGGCTCCATGAGAATGACCTGACCTTAAAGACAAAATCTGAAGACTGAATAGGTAAAACATAAATATGGTTTAAAGATTAAAGAATATAAAAAAGATACACCATGTGGTGCAGTGGTAGAGAAGGTAAAGAATCCACCTGCCAATGCAGGAGACACAGGAGATACAGGTTCCATCCCTGGGTTGGGAAGATTCTCTGGAGGAGGGCATGGCAACACACTCCAGTGTTCTTGCCTGGAGAATCCCATGGACAGAGGGGACTAGTGGGCTACAAGGGGTTGCAAAGAGTTGGACACAACTGAAGCAACTTAGCACGCACGCACACACACATACAATAAAGGGTCTCTCCTGTCCCACTATTTGGCCCTCTATTTGATCAAATCTCACCCAGTTCCTAGACTGGTAACTGTCCTTCATTTTCTGTGTCAATTTCCATAGTTTCTTCAAGCAAATACAAGCAAAGCCAAACAGATTCTTATTGTTCTTCATTTGTTTACAAAGGTAGCATATTTTACATATCATTCTGCACCTCTCTTTTTGTTTGTTTGTTTATCTTGGGCTTCTTTCCCTGTTGGTATAAAGGAAGTTTCCTCATTCTTTTTTAACTTCTGCTTAATGTTCTATGGTGTGGATGTATCGTTATTTAACCATTTCTTTTGGACAGACATGAGTTGTTTCTAACCTCTGGCTAGAAATCTCTGGCTATTACAAACAATGCTACCAAGAATGACTTTGCACAAAAGTCATTTCTCACCTGTGCATGAATATCTGCATGATTAATTCCTCCATAAGTAAATCTGAGTTTATATTAATTTGGCTGCCTCAGGGGTTATTACAGTATGAGGGATCTTGTTTCCTGAACAGGGATTGAAATTGGGGCCTCTGCATGGGGAGCAGGGAGTCTTAGCCACTGGCAGGGAAGTCCGGTAATTCTAAGTCTTTAGTGGCTTTTGTCATTTGAAAGTGACCACCTAGCTATCCTCTCTATGAAGATATACTCTGGTGGGAGAAGGGATGTGTGTCTGTAAAGCTAGAAAGGGCTATAACACCTTAGGGCCCAGTCCACTCTTCTTTTAGAACCCCTAAGGGAGTCCAGTCTACGAAGAAGAGTCACATTCCTGCCCACTTTCAGAGGAAGGATGAGTGTGGGTCCTCAAGGTTGCCAAAGAGGTGACACTGGAGAGGAAACAGTGGCCTGAGTGAGGCATAGGGCTGTGGTTCAAATGTGAAGCCATGACTGTGGTGTAAGCTGCTGGGGCTTAAGCAGCACTTTGTAAGGGTTAGTGACCCCAGCAGTGCAAGTGGCCCTGGCAAAGGATGGCACAAAGACAAGTGTTTTCCATGTTCTTACATTTTCTCACTTGGAACTAACACTCTAACAAAAGCCATAGTACTGTGAAGCCTGGTGATATTTGGGTAATATATGCTTAAGAAAGATCCTGAATAATTGAAAGATATTAATAGAGGTTTTGGCTCAGAAGGTAAAGTGTCTGCCTGCAATGCGGGAAACCTGGGTTCAATCCCTGGGTCGGGAAGATCTCCTGGAGAAGGAAATGGCAACCCACTCCAGTATTCTTGCCCGGAAAATCCCATGGACAGAGAAGCCTGGTAGGCTACCTCCCATGGGGTCGCAAAGAGTCAGACATGACTGAGCAACTTCACAGCACTTCACAGGGTAAAAGGGGCTTCCCAGGTGGTTCAGTGATAAAGAATCTGCCTGTCAATGCAGGAGACACAAGAATCTCGGGTTCAGTCCCTAGGTTGGGAAGATCCCCTGGAGTAGGAAATGACAACCCACTTCAGTATTCTTACCTGGAAAATTTAATGAACAGAGGAGCCTGGCAGGCTACAGACATGGGGTTGCAAAAAGTCAGAAACGCCCAAGCACAAACACACACATAGGGTGAGAAGTTAAGAGTCCTACTTCACCCATCTCTTGATGTTAATAAATGGGAATCGGCTCTTTTGAGAGTTGCTGTTGATCCTTCTTAATTTTTCAATATATATATATCTGTATTTTCCAAAGTAAATAATTTTTGTTATATAAATAGGATATCTCTACACATATTATTTTGTAATTGTTTTTATTTTAAATATGTATTTTGGAAATTTTCCAAGTCAAAAATATGAAGATCTACTTCAATATCTCTAAATGCTGCATAGATGTCTACCATAATTGACCTGACCAATCCTGATATTTGGTTATTAGAAACAGTGCTATAGAAAATGCCTTTGTACTTGTCTCTGGGCATATATGTGAGTGCTTCTCAAGAACTGAAGCCTAGACAAAGAAATACTGGACTGAAGGGTACGCATATCTAAACTTCTGATGGATACTACCACATTATCTTCTGTTAAAAAGGATTTACTAGTTTATTCTCCTGCCAAGAGTATAGGAAAAAGACTGCCCACAATCTTATTAATAATGGATCTTATCCATCCATTAAATTTTTGTCACTTATATTTTTAAAATCATGTTACATTGTTGACATAACTTATATTTCCTAGATTACCAGTGAGATTGAATTCCTTTCAGAAAATTCGTTTATATTACTTCCATAAATTGCCTGTTAATTTCTTTTGCCCATTTTTCTTTTAGGTAGCTGTTTTAATTAATTTGAAGAATTATTTTATGTTCTGTTTTGTTATTTCTGTAGCAAGTATTTTTTGTCTGCTCTCTGTCATTTAACTCTTAACTTGAATGTAACTATTAAGACTCTTTTAGTTGTGTCTTAATTTATAAGACTACTATAACAAAATACCATATGCTAGGTAGCTTATTAACAATGGAAATTTATTTCTTACAGTTCTAAAAGCTGGATCATCCAAGATCAAGGTGCAGACATGATTGGGTGAGGGCCCACTTTCTGGTTTGTAGCTGGCACCTTCTCACTCTGCTCTTACGTGGTGTAAAGGGCAAAGGGTCTTTCTGGACCTTCTCTTGAATTGGCATGAATAGTGTTAATGAGGGCTTTGCATTGGTGACCTAGTCACCTCCCAAAGACCCAACAGTCATCTTTGAGGATTCTACATATGAATTTGGGGAGGACCCAAGCATTCAGAGTACTTAGCATTCCATACCTGGCTCTCCAAAATTCATGTCCTCCTCACATGCAGAATGCATTCATTCCATTTCAACAATCCAGAAGTCTTGTCTCAGCATCAACTCAAAAGTCTAAGTCCAGGGACTTCCCTGGAATGCCAGCTGTTTTTAAAATCCTAAAAGATGATATTGTTAAAGTGCTACACTCAATATAAGAGGAAATTTGGAACACTCAGCATGGCCACAGAACTGGAAAAGGTCAGTTTTCATTTCAATCCTAAAGCAGGGCAATGCCAAAGAATATTCAAACTATGATACAATTGCACTCATTTCACATGCTAGCAAGCTTATGCTCAAAATCCTTCAAGATAGACTTCAGCAGTATGTGAGCCAGGAAATTCCAGATGTACAAGCTGGATTTAGAAAAGGCACAGGAACCAGAGATAAAATTGCCTGTATCCATTGGATCACAGAAAAGGAATTCCAGAAAAACATGACTTCTGCTTCACTGACTATGCTAAAGCCTTTGACTGTGTGGATCACAACAAACTGTGGAAAATTCTTAAAGAGATGGGAATACAAGACCACCTACTTGTCTCCTGAGAAACCTGTATGCAGGTCAAGAAGGAACAGTTAGAACTGGACATGGAACAATGGACTGGTTCAAAATTGGGAAGTAGTACTCAAGGTTCTATATCGTCACCTGGCCTACTTAACTTCTATGCAGAGTATGTTGTGTAAAATGCCAAGCTGCCTGAAACACAAGCTGGAATCAAGATTGCCAGGAGAAATATCAATAACCTCAGATATGCAGATGACACCACTCTAATGTCAGAAAGAAGACCTACAAGACCTTCTAGGACTAACACCCAAAAAAGATGTCCTTCTCATTATAGGGGACTGGAATGCAAAAGTAGGAAGTCAAGAAACACCTGGAGTGACAGGCAAATTTGGCCCTGGAATACAGAATAAAGCAGGGCAAAGGCTAATAGAGTTTTGCTGAGAGAATGCACTGGTCATAGCAAACACCCTCTTCCAACAACACAAGAGAAGACTCTACACATGGACATCACCAGATGGCCAACACTGAAATCAGATTGATTATATTCTTTGCAGCCAAAGATGGAGAAGCTCTATACAGACAGCAAAAACAAGACCGGGAGCTGACTGTGGTTCAGATCATGAACTCCTTGTTGCCAAATTCAGACTTAAATTGAAGAAAGTACGGAAAACCACTAGACCATTCAATTATGACCTAAATCAAATCCCTTACAATTATACAGTGGAAGTGAGAAATAGATTTAAGGGACTAGATCTGATAGACAGAGTGCCTGATGAACTATGGATGGAGGTTCATGACATTGTATAGGAGACAGGGAGCAAGACCATCCCCAAGAAAAAGAAATGCAAAAAAGCAAAATGGCTGTCTGAGGAGGACTTACAAATAGCTGTGAAAAGATGAGGAGCAAAAAGCAAAGGAGAAAAAGAAAGATATACCCATTTGAATGCAGAGTTCCAAAGAATAGCAAGGAGAGATAAGAAAGCCTTCCTTAGTGATCAATGCAAAGAAACAGTGGAAAATAATAGAATGGGAAAGACTACAGATCTATTCAGGAAAATTAGGGATACCAAGGGAACATGTCATGCAAAGATGGGCTCAATAAAGGACAGAAATGGTAGGGACATAACAGAAGCAAAAGATATTAAGAAGAGGTGGCAAGAATACACAGAAGAACTGTACAAAAAAGATCTTCATGACCCAGATAATCAGGATGGTGTGATCACTCACCTAGAGGCAGATATTTTGGAATGTGACGTCAAGTGGGCCTTAGGAAGCATCACTATGAACAAAGCTAGTGGAGGTGATGGAATTCCAGTTGAGCTATTTCAAATCCTAAAAGATGATGCTGTGAAAGTGCTGCACTCAATATGCCAGCAAATTTGGAAAACTCAGCAGTGGCCATGGGACTAGAAAAGGTCCGTTTTCATTCCAATCCCAAAGAAAAACAATGCCAAAGAATGCTCAAACTACTGCACAATTGCATTCATCTCACATGCTAGTAAAGTAATGCTCAAAATTCTCCAAGCCAGGGTTCAGCAATACATACTGTGAACTTCCAGATGTTCAAGCTGGTTTTAGAAAAGGCAGAGGAACCAGAGATCAAATTGCCAACATCCGCTGGATCATCGAAAAAGAGAGTTCCAGAAAAACATCTATTTCTGCTTTATTGACTATGCCAAAGCCTTTGACTGTGTGGATCACAATAAACTGTGAAAAATTCTGAAAGAGATGGGAATACCAGAACACCTGACCTGCCTCTTGAGAAATCTGTATGCAGGTCAGGAAAGAACAGTTAGAACTGGACATGGAACAACACATTGGTTCCAAATAGGAAAAGGAGTACATCAAAGCTGTATGTTGTCACCCTGCTTATCTAACTTCTATGCAGAGTACATCATGAGAAATGCTGGGCTGGAGGAAGCACAAGCTGGAATCAAGATTGCCAGGAGAAATATCAATCACCTCAGATATGCAGATGACACCACCCTTATGGCAGAAAGTGAAGAAGAACTAAAGAGCCTCTTGATGAAAGTGAAAGTGGAGAGTGAAACTGTTGGCTTAAAGCTCAACATTCAGAAAACTAAGATCATGGCATCTGGTCCCATCACTTCATGGGAAATAGATGGGGAAACAGTGGAAACAGTGTCAGACTTTATTTTGGGGGGCTCCAAAATCACTGCAGATGGTAATTGCAGCCATGAAATTAAAAGACACTTACTCCTTTGAAGGAAAGTTATGACCAACCTAGAGAGCATATTCGAAAGCAGAGACATTTTTTGCCAACAAAGGTCCATCTAGTCAAGGCTATGGTTTTTCCAGTAGTCATGTATGGATGTGAGAGTTGGACTATAAAGAAAGCTGAGTGCCGAGGAATTGATGCTTTTGAACTGTGGTGTTGGAGAAGACTCTTGGGAGTCCCTTGGACTGCAAGGAGATCCAACCAGTCCATTCCAAAGGAGATCAGTCCTGGGTGTTCAATGGAAGGAGTTATGTTGAAGCTGAAACTCCAATACTTTGGCCACCTGATGCGAAGAACTGAGTCATTTGAAAAGACCCTGATGCTGGGAAAGATTGAGAGCCGGAGGAGAAGGGGACGACAGAGGATGAGATGGTTGGATGGTATCACCAACTGAATGGACATGAGTTTGGGTAGACTCTGGGAGTTGGCAATGGACAGGGAGGCCTGGTGTGCTGCAGTCCATGGGGTCGCAACGAGTCAGACATGACTAAGCAACTGAACTGAATGTCAGAAAGCAAAGAGAAACTGAAGATCCTCTTGATGAGGGGAAAGAGGAGAGTGAAAAAGCTGGCTTAAAACTCAACATTCAGAAAACTAAGATCATGGCAGCTGGTCCCATCACTTCATGGCAAACAGAAGGGGAAAAAGTAGAAATAGTGACAGATTTTATTTTCTTTGGGTCCCAAATCACTGTGGACAATGACTGCAGCCATGGAATTAAAAGATGCTTGCTCGTTGCAAGAAAAGTCATGACAAACAGCATATTTAAAAGCAGAGACATCACTTTTCCAACAAAGGTGTGTATAGTCAAAGCTATGGTTTTTCCAGTAGTCAGGTACATGAGAGTTGGGCCATAACAAAGATTGAGAATGAAAGAATTGATGCTTTTGAACTTGGTGGTGTTGGAGAAGACTCTTGANCACTTTTCCAACAAAGGTGTGTATAGTCAAAGCTATGGTTTTTCCAGTAGTCAGGTACGTGAGAGTTGGGCCATAACAAAGATTGAGAATGAAAGAATTGATGCTTTTGAACTTGGTGGTGTTGGAGAAGACTCTTGAGAGTCCCTTGGACTGCAAGGAGATCCAACCAGTCAATTCTAAAGGAAATTATACTCAATAATAACTGGAAGGACTGATGCTGAAGCCAAAGCTGTAATTCTTTGGCCACCTGATGTGAAGAGCAGACTCACTGGAAAAGACCCTTGATGATGGGAAAGATTGAAGGCAGGAGGAGAAGGAGACAACAGAGAATGAGATGGTTGGATGGCATCACTGACTCAATGGACAAGAGTTTGAGCAAACTCTGGGAGATGGTAAAGGACAGGGAAGCCTGGCATGCTACAGTCCATGGGGTCACAAAGAGTCGGGCATGACTGAGCAACTGAAGAACAATAAGGGACTTCCCTGGTGGTCCAGTGGTTGAGACTTCACACCACAATCCAGAGGGTCTAGATTCAATCCGTGGTCAAGGAAACAGATCCTGTATGCTGAAATCATAGATCCTGAAATGCTGCAACCAAGACCCATTGCAGCCAAATAAAAAAAAATATTTTTTAAAAAGTCTAACGTCAAATCTCATCTAGATACCATCTAAATCAAATATGGGTGATACATTTGTCCTTAGGCAAACTGCCCTCTGGTTATGAATTATGAAATCAAACTCCTTAGGTGCTTCTAAAATACAGTGGAGGGACAGACATGGGATAGACATTTCCATTCTGAAGGGAGCAATAGGGAAGAAGAAAGGGTAAATAGTTTCCAAGCAAGTCCAAAACCTTACTGCCCATCTCCAGACACACTGGGGTGGGCAGTGGGCCCCCAAGCCTAGGAGTGGCCCCATCTCCACAGCTTTGCTAGACACAGCCTACTGGGAAGTTCTCACAGGCTAGAGTCTCATGTCCGCCTGCTCTGGGGCTGTGGTCTCAGGAGCAACCCTGCCCTTACAGCCCCACTGGTCACTGACCTAATGGGGGCCTCTCTACTGTGGCCCCTCCCCATCCTGAGCCCACTGCTCTGGGAGGTTTCCCTCTTCCAAATCTAGATGGAGCTGTAACTGCTTCCAGGGCTGTTATACTCTGCACTCAGCAGGGACTCCTCCAAGGTATACCACCTGTGCCCTCCACAGGGGTGGCACCAAGGCTGTCGTATGTGGCACCTGGAGGCTGAGGAGCACAACACAGATATTTGGGGGGCAGGCCTGCTTTGTCAGGCAGCCAGCAGCCCCTCTTTCAAAACTGATATTCTTCACCAGGGGCTTCGCTGGTGGTTCAGCAGGAGAGTCCACCTGCAATGCAGGAGACTTGGGTTTGATCCCTGGGTCAGAAAGATCCCCTGGAGAAGAAAATGGCAACCCAGTCCAGTAATCTTGCCTGGAAAATCCCTTGGACAGTTCAGTTCAGTTCAGTTCAGTCGCTCAGTCATGTCTGACTCTTTGCGACCCCATGAATCGCAGCACGCCAGGCCTCCCTGTCCATCACCATCTCCCGGAGTTCACTCAGACTCACGTCCATCGTGTCTGTGATGCCATCCAGCCATCTCATCCTGGGTCGTCCCCTTCTCCTCTTGCCCCCAATCCCTCCCAGCATCAGAGTCTTTTCAACTCTTTGCATGAGGTGGCCAAAGTATTGGAGTTTCAGCTTCAGCATCATTCCTTCCAAAGAAATCCCAGGATTGATCTCCTTCAGAATGGACTGGTTGAATCTCCTTGCAGTCTTCTCCAACACCACAGTTCAAACGCATCAATTCTTCAGCACTCAGCCTTCTTCACAGTCCAACTCTCACATCCATACATGACCACAGGAAAAACCATAGCCTTGACTAGACGGACCTTAGTCGGCAAGGTAATGTCTCTGCTTTTGAATATACTATCTAGGTTGGTCATAACTTTTCTTCCAAGGAGTAAGCATCTTTTAATTTCATGGCTGCAGTCACCATCTGCAGTGATTTTGGAGCCCCCCAAAATAAAGTCTGACACTGTTTCTACCGTTTCCCCATCTATTTCCCATGAAGTGATGGGACCAGAGGCCATGATCTTAGTTTTCTGAATGTTGAGCTTTAAGCCAACTTTTTCGCTCTCCTCTTTCACCTTCATCAAGAGGCTTTTTAGCTCCTCTTCACTTTCTGCCATAAGGGTGGTGTCATCTGCATATCTGAGGTTATTGATATTTCTCCTGGCAATCTTGATTCCAGCTTGTGTTTCTTCCAGTCCAGCGTTTCTCATGATGTACTCTGCATATAGGTTAAATAAGCAGGGTGACAATATACAGCCTTGATGTACTCCCTTTCCTATTTGGACAGAGGAGCCTGGAATTGAAAAGAGTCAGAAATACTAGGGACTAAAGAACAATTTGCCCCCAGGTCCTTGAACTCAGGATTTGTGATGGTAGGCCCAGTCTGAAATGCCTTTGGGTATTTCATTCTTCTATTGTTTTAAACAACAGGTCCCACCTTCTGTTTGGACCGCCAACCCGATGTCTCCATTATTTTGAAAATCGTTCCTGTCTTCCACTGAGATGGTCAATCCACATTAATTGCCTTATCAAATTTGGCCGCATTGTGTTTTTTTTTTAATTATTTTTTATTGAAGGATACAGCTACTATGGAAGATGGTATGGAGATTCCTTAAAAAACTAGGAATAAAACTACCATATGACCCAGCAATCCCACTCCTAGGCATATACCCTGAGGAAACCAAAATTGAAAAAGACACATGTATCCCAGTGTTCACTGCAGCACTATTTAGAATAGCTAGAACATGGAAGCAACCTAGATGTCCATCAACAGATGAATGGATAAAGAAGTTGTGGTACATACACACAATAGAATATTACTCAGCCATAAAAAGGAATGTATTTGAGTTAGTTCTACTTGGGGAGATGAACCTAGAGTGAAGTAAGTCAGAAAGAGAAAGATAAATATCATATTCTAATGCATACATATGGAATCTAGAAAAATTGTACTGGGAATTTACTTACAGGGCAGCAGTGGAGAAACAGACATAGAGAATAGACTTATGGACATGTGGAGAGGGGAGGAGATGGTGAGATATATGGAAAGAGTAATATGGAAACTTACATTACCATATGTAAAATAGATAGCCAACGGGAATTTGCTGTATGGCTAAGGAAACTCAAACAGGGGCTCTGTATCAACCTAGAGGGGTGGGATGGGGAGGGAGATAGGAGGGGGGTTCAAAAGGGAGGGGATATATGTATACCTATGGCTGATTCATTTTGAGGTTTGACAGAAAACAACAAAATTCTATAAAGCAATTATCCTTCAATAAAACAGTTTGATAGAAGTCTCCTGTGAAGCCATCTGGTCCTGAGCTTTTGTTTTTTGGGAGATTTTTGATCACAGCTTCAATTTCAGTGCTTGTAATTGGGTTGTTCATAATTTCTGTTTTTCCTGGTTCAATCTTGGAAGACTGAACTTTTCTAAGAATTTTCCATTTCTTCCAGGTTATCCATTTTATTGCCATATAGTTGTTGTTCATAACAGTCTCTTATAATCCTTTTCATTTCTGCATTGTCTCTTGTAACCTCTCCTTTTTCATTTCTAATTTTGTTGATTTGATTCTTCTCTCTTTTTTTCTTGATGAGTCTAGCCAAAGGTTTGTTAATTTTGTTTATCTTCTCAAAGAACCAGCTTTTAGTTTTATTACTCTTTACTATTGTTTCTTTCATTCCTTTTTCATTTATTTCTGCTCAGATCTTTATGATTTCTTTCCTTCTACCAATTCTGGGATTGTTTTTTTGTTCTTCTTTTTCCAGTTGTTTTAGGTGTAAAGTTAGGCTGTCTATTCGATGTTTTTCTTGTTTCTTGAGGTAGGATTGTATTGCTATAAACTTCCCTCTTAGAACTGCTTTTGCTGCATCCCATAGGTTTGAGTTGTGTTTTCATTGTCATTTATTTCTAGAAGTTTTTAAATTTCTTCAGTAACCTGTTGGTTATTTAGAAACACAGTTTAGTCTCCATGTGTTTGTGTTTCTTACAGTTTTTTTTTTTTTCTTGTAATTGATGTCTATTCTCGTAGCATTGTGGTCAGAGAAGATGCTTGATATTATTTCGATTTTCTTAAATTTACTGAGTTTTGATTTGTGACTCAAGATGTGATCTATCCTGGAGAGTGTTCCATGTGCACTTGAGAATAAGGTGTATTCTTCTGCATTTGGATGGAATGTCCTGAGGATATCAATGAGATCCTTTTCATCTAATGTATCATTTAAGACTTGTGTTTCCTTATTAATTTTCTGTTTTGATGATCTGTCCGTTGGTGTGAGTGGGTGTCAGTCTCCTACTATTATTGTGTTACTGTCAATTTCTCCTTTTATGTCTGTCAGTGTTTGTCTTACGTATCGAGGTGCTCCTATGTTGGGTCCATAGATATTTACAATTGTTATGTCTTCCTCTTGGCTTGATCCCTTGATCATTATGTAGGGTCCTTCCTTATCTCTTGTACTCTTCTTTACTTTAAGGTCTATTTTGTCTGATAGGAGGATCCGCTACTCCAGCTTACTTTTGCTTCTCATTTGCATGGAATATATTTTTCCATCCTCTCACTTTCAATCTGTATGTGTCTTTAGGTCTGAAGTAGGTTTCTTGTAGACAGCACATATATACGGGTCTTGTTTTTCTATCCATTCAGCCAGTCTGTGTCTTTTGGTTGGAGCATTTAATCCATTTACATTTAAAGTAACTATTGATATATATGTTCCTATTGCCATTTTCTTAATTGTTTTCAGTTGATTTTGTAGATTGTTTTCCTTCTCTTGTATTTCTTGACTATATAAGTTCCTTTAACAGCGATTGTAAAGCTGGTTTGGTGGTACGGAATTCTCTTAACTTTTGCTTGTCTGAAAAGCTTTCTATTTCTCCATCAATTTTGAATGAGATCCTTGCTGGGTACAGTAATCTTGGTTGTAGATTTCCCCCTTTCAGTACTTTGAATATATCCTGCCATTCTCTTCTGGCCTGCAGAGTTTCTGCTGAAAGATCAGCTCTTAAGCATTTTGGATTTCCCTTGTATGTTACTTGTTGCTTTTCCCTTGCTGCTCTTAATATTCTTTCTTTGTGTTTCGTCTTTGTTAGTTTGATTAGTATGTGTCTTGGCATATTTCTCCTTGGGTTTATCCTGGTGGGACTCTTTGCACCTCTTGGATTTGATTGACTATTTCCTTTACCATGCTGGGGAAATTTTCAACTATAATCTCTTCTAAAATTTTCTCATACTCTTTCTTTTCCTCTTCTTCTTCTGGGACCCCTATAATTCAAATGTTGGTGTTGTTTGATATTGTTCCAGAGGTTTCTGAGACTATACTCAGTTCTTTTCATTCTTATTACTTTATTCTGCTCTTCTGAAGTTATTTCCACCATTTTATCTTCCAGCTCACGGATTTGTTCTTCTGCTTCAGATATCCTGCTACTGATTCCTTCCAGAGTATTTTTAATTTCAGTAATATTGTTGTTTGTCTCTGTATGTTTATTCTTTAATTCTTCTAGGTCTTTGTTAATTGATTCTTGCATTTTCTCCATTTTGTTTTCAAGGTTTTCGATCCTCTTTACTATCATTATTCTGAATTCTTTTTCAGGTAGTTTGCCTATTTCCTCTTCATTTATTTGGACTTCTGTATTTCTGATTTGTTCCTTCATTTGTGTAGTATTTCTCTGCCTTTTTATTATTATCTTTTTTAACTTATTGTGTCTGAGGTCTCCTTTTCCCAGGCTTCAAGGCTGAATTCTTTTTTCCTTTTGGTTTCTGCCTTCCTTAGATTGGTGCAGTGGTTTGAATAAGCTTTGTATAGGGCGAAATTTGTGCTGAGTTTTTTTGTTTGTTTGTTTTCCCTCTGAGGGGCAAGGCTGAATGAGGTGGTAATCCTGTCTGCTGATGATTTGGTTTGTATTTTTGTTTTGTTCGTTGTTTAGATGAGGGGTTCTGCACAGGGGGCTACTGGTTGTTGGGTGATGCCTTTGGGTGATGCCTTTGTGTGATTGGTTGTTGGGTGATGCCTTTAGGTGGTTTCCTTTGTGTGAGTTCTCACTATCTGATACCCCCTAGGGTTAGTTCTCTGGTAGTCTAGGGTCTTGGAGTCAGTGCTCCCACTCCAAAAGCTCAGGGCTTGATCTCTGATTGTGGAAGCTTTCAGTCTTTGGTGTCCCAAATCTTTAATCTGGTAGGTTAGAGTCCAGGGAATAGTTGCAGTCTGAGTCCAAAGGCAGTGTTTTGGCAGAATTCCTTCTTGGTGAGGGAGGTCAGTCTTTGTTCTATTAAGGCCTTCAACTGACTGGATGAGGCTGACCTACTTTAGAAGCAGTTCTTTCCCTAAGGCTCTAAAGAGTGACTTATACATTGGTCTTCAAAACAGCCACAATAGGTATTTCAGACCATGCAGAAGGAAATACTGACTCTCTTCTCCCTTTGTGCTTACTGTAGTTTCAGTTGCTCATGAGGTGCTGCATGCAGAGGCCTTGCCCTGAGAACTTTGGGCTGGAGCTCCTAGTGTGAAAAAGACGCCCACTACACCTCAATTCAAGATGGTGGCCTACACTGTGTTTTTTCCAAACAAACTTTCTTATTTCTTTCAAAACGGATACGGCAAGAGTTTTCCAAATTTGAAGTTCTGCTTTGTTTTTGATGAACAATTCCATCAGACTCCTATGTCCTTGAAATTTTCCAGGCAAGAATACTGTAGTGGGTTATAATTTTCTCCTCCAGGGGATCTTCCCAATCCAGGGATCAAGCCTGCATCTCTTGTGTCTCCTGCATTGGCAGACAGATTCTTTACCACTGTGCCATCTGGCAGCCCATAGAGTCAATTATCAATAAAGTGTCAAAGAACTTACAATGGAGAAAGGATAGCCTCTTCAATAAGTGGTGTTGGAAAATGGGATAGCCATGTGCCAAAGAATGAAACTAAACCACTATCTTCTACCATTCACAAAAATTAACTCAAAATGAATTAAAGACTTGAATGTAAGACCTGATTTTTGGATTTGACACCAAAAGCAAAGGCAACAAAAGCAAAAATAAGCAAACTAAAAAGCTTCTTCACAGGAAAGGCAATCATCAAATTAAAAAACAACCTACTAAATGTAAAAAGATATTTGTAAATCACATACCTGATAATGGGTTAATATCCAAAGTATATGGGTTTCCCAGGTTGTGCTAGTGGTAAAGAACCCACCTGCCAATTTAGGGGATGTAAGAGACATGGGTTTATTCCTGGGTCTGGAAGATCTTCTGGAGCAGGGCATGTTAACCCACTCTAGTATTCTTGCCTGGAGAATCCCATGGACAGAGGAGCCTGGCAGACTATGGTCCATGGGGTTGCAAAGAACTGGACATGACTGAAGTGATTTAGCATGCATACATCCAAAATATATAAAGAACTGATATGGTTCAATAGTGAAAAACCAAACAATCTGACTTAAAAATGAGCAGAGGATCAAAAGAGACATTTTTCCAAAGAAGACATACAGATGGTCAACAGGCATATGAAAGATGCTCAACATCACTGATCATCAGGGAAATGCAAATCAAAACCACAATGAGATACCACCTCACACCTGTTAGAATGGCTGTCATCAAAATGACAAGAATTAAGTGTTGGGGAGGATGTGGAGAAAAGGGAACCCTTATGCACTGTTGGTGGGAATGTAAATTGGGGCAGCCACTATTAAAAACAGTATTGATGTTTTCCCCAATATTACAAATAAAACTGCCTTATGACCCAGCAATACCACTTTTGGGTATTTGTTTGAATAAAATGAAAACACTAATGCAAAAAGATATATGCACCCTCATGTTCACTGCAGCACTGTTATTTTTTAAAAATCATTTTCCTAAGATAGTCTCAATTTATTTCTATTACCACTTGTCATAAAAAATGAGACTCTTCTGCTCAAAAATTTACAGCATGTTCTCTTGTTTGACAAATAAAATAAAAACCTCTTTGCTTTTTAAAACAGATACTAACATGCAAACAGTTTAGTGTGATCAGAAAGTTGTCAGGAGGTTTCCTCTCAAGAAACCGATATATATCTCATTAATTTGTAGGGATCTCTTTCACTACCTTCTTCTTCTTTTTTTTTGTGTGTGTGTTTTTATTTTCATCAAAGATATATATACATCTAAAGAGAAAATGGTTATTGTATTATTTACAATAGCCAAGACATGGAAACAACCTCAGTTTCCACAGATGGATGAATGTATAAAGAAAAACATGGTATCGCTATTTAGTCACTGAATCGTTTCTGACTCTTTGTGACCCCATGGACTGCAGCATACCAGGCTTCCCTGTTCTTTACCATCTCCTACAGTTTGCTCAGACTAATGTCCATTGAGCTGGTGATGCCATCCAAGCATCTCATCCTCTGTCATCCCCTTCTCCTCCTGCCCTCAAACTTTCCCAGCTTCAGAGTCTTTTCCAGTGAGTCTGCTCTTCACATCAGGTGGCCAAAGTATTGGAGCTTCAGCTTCAGCATCAGTTCTTCCAATAAATATTCAGGAGTAATTTCCTTTAGGATTGACTGGTTTGATCTCCTTGCAGTCCAAGGGACTCTCAAGAGTCTTCTCCAGCACCGCAGTTCAGAAGCATGAGTTCTTCAGTGCTCAGCCTTCTTTATAGTCCAGCTCTCACATCCATACATGACTACTGGAAAAACCATAGCTTTAATTATACGGACCTTTATTGGCAAAGTGATGTTTCTGCTTTCTAATATGTTGTCTAGGTTTGTCATAGTCTTTCTTCCAAGAAGCAAGTGTCTTTTAATTTCATGGCTGCAGTCACTGTCCACAGTGATTTTGGAGCCCAAGAAAATAAATGTCTATCACTAATACATACATACATATATATATAATAGAATATTATTCAGCCATAAATAAGAACTAAATCTTGTCATTTGTGACATTATGGATGGGCTTTGAGAGCATTATACTAAGCAATATAAAATACTGTATGATCTCACTTTTATGTGTAGTCTTAAACAAAAATACTGGAGCTAATGGATATAGAGAACAGACTGTGGTTGCCTGAGGTAAGGGGGCCAAAACAGGTGAAGGGGTTAAAAAGGTTCATATTTCTAGTTGTGAAATTGGATATAAATATATTGTCACCCTGCTTATTTAACTTATATGCAGAGTACATCATGAGAAATACCGGGCTGGAAGAAGCACAAGCTGGAATCAAGATTGCCGGGAGAAAATCAATAACCTCAGATATGCAGATGACAGCACCCTTATGGCAAAAAGTGAAGAGGAACTCAAAAGCCTCTTGATGAAAGTGAAAGAGGAGAGTGAAAAAGTTGGCTTAAAGCTCAACATTCAGAAAACGAAGATCATGGCATCAGGTCCCATGACTTTGTGGCAAATAGATGGGGAAACAGTGGAAACAGTGGCTGACTTTATTTTTTGGGGCTCCAAAATCACTGCAGATGGTGATTGCAGCCATGAAATTAAAAGACACCTACTCCTTGGAAGGAAAGTTATGACCAACCCAACCTAGACAGCATATTAAAAAGCAGAGACATTACTTTGCCAACAAAGGTCCATCTAGTCAGTTCAGTTCAGTTCAGTCACTCAGTCGTGTCTGACTCTTTGCGACCCCATGAATCGCAGCATGCCAGGCCTCCCTGTCCATCACCATCTCCTGGAGTTCACTCAGACTCACGTCCATCGAGTCCGTGATGCCATCCAGCCATCTCATCCTGGGTCGTCCCCTTCTTCTCCTGCCCCCAATCTCTCCCAGCATCAGAGTCTTTTCCAATGAGTCAACTCTTCACATGAGGTGTCCAAAGTAATGGAGCTTCAGCTTTAGCATCATTCCTTCCAAAGAACGCCCAGGGTTGATCTCCTTCAGAATGGACTGGTTGGAAGGCTATGGTTTTTCCAGTGGTCATGTATGGATGTGAGAGTTGGACTGTGAAGAAAGCTGAGTGCTGAAGAATTGATGCTTTTGAACTGTGGTGCTGGAGAAGACTCTTAGTCCCTTGGACTGCAAGGAGATCCAACCAGTCCATCCTAAAGGAGATCAGTCCTGGGTGTTCATTGGAAGGACTGATGCTAAAGCTGAAACTCCAATATTTTGGCCACCTCATCAAAGAGCTGACTCATTGGAAAAGACTGTGATGCTGGGAGGGATTGGGGGCAGGAGAAGAAGGGGATGACAGAGGATGAGATGGCTTGATGGCATCACCGACTCAATGGACATGGGTTTGGGTGAACTCCGGGCGTTGGTGACAGATAGGGAGGCCTGGCATGCTGCAATTCATGGGGTCACAAAGAGTCAGACACAACTAAGCGACTGAACTGAACTGATAGTCCAGTGATAACAGTTATATACATCATAGTTAATAATCTTGTATTACATATTTGTATTATATTGTAAAGTTTTTTTAATTTGTATTGCAAATATATATTGCATATTTGAAAGTAGCTAAGAGAGTAGATCTTGAAAGTTCTCATGAGAACAAGAATTGTAACTCTGTAGGCTGATGGATGTTATTGGACTTATTATGGTGATCATTTTGCAACTTATAAAAGTATTGAAACGAATATAATGTTACGTTAGTTATAACAATAAAAAATAATGAAATAAATACAGGAGGCAGAGTGAAAATGTCTAACTTCCAGAAGGGTAACAGAAGGAGAATGGGGCAGAAGCAAGAAGCAAACAGGGAAGAAATGATGGCTGACAAAGTTCAGAATCAGTGAAATTTATTCAAGAGGTTCTCAGAATGACTGCAGGATAAATGCTCAGAAACTATACCTAGGGCCTTCTTAGTAAAACTGCTGAAAATAAAAGGCAATTATAAACAAACGTAGCAGTCAAAGATGAGGGGAGGTATGTACTACCTTTAAAGGAACAAAAAATACAGTGGCAGCTGTATCCTCAATGGAAACACTGAAGTACAGAAAAAATATGGAATGATGGCTTCAAAGCATTGAGGTAAAATGCCAATCTTAAAATGCTATGTACAGTGAAAATACACTTTAAAAACAGAGGTGAAATCATTTTCAGATAAAAATTAAGAGAACTTGCCACCAGTTGCCTTATAAGAAGGAAAAAAAGAGGAAAAATAATAACTGATAGAAGCATAGATGCAGAAAGCAAAAGAAAGAGCAACGGGAAGAGTAAATATTAATATATGGGTAAATCTAGGTTGATACTGAGTGTTTAAAAGAGCATTGAAAAATGGAACCTCTTTTACAAAAGTGCTATACCACTCTCTTGACCTAATCACCTCCCAGCGGCCACACTTACTAATATCATCACTTTTGGAGGTTAGCACTTCAACATATGTGGGGGACACAATTATTCAGACTGTAGCAAGTTGCAAATGAGAGAAAAGTCAAATTAAAACTGCATTAAGTAAAAACAGAAATTCATTATACATCTAAAAAGTCCAAGCTTGGACTAGCGGCAAGTACACCTGGAATCAGGGTTTAACTCATGTCATTAAGATGTACTTTTTTTTCTCTCTCCATTAATTAACAAATATTTAAGTGCCTACTATGTACCAGGCAATGCTCTGGGAAACTAAAACTTCATTGTTGAGTGAACCCAACAGATAAAAGCTCCCGTTTGTGGAGTTTACATTCTGCCTGTAATTGTGATGACTTCACTCTCGGGGTCTTCTTTGCAGTTCCTAGCTCATTTCTGGCAACACCAAGTCCAGTAGAAGATGGAAAATCACCTTCCCCAACAGGTCAAACCAAAGCCAATGATGAGATCTGATTCTAATGCTCTGCCTTAGATTTTGCAGCCGTTTCTCAATCAATCACTATCAGGTGGTTGTGATGCTGTTATTAACTGAACTCAGATCTCCTGACCTCCTGGGAATCCCAAGTGCCGTCAACTGTCCAGGTACAGCAGGAGCTGAGAGTTGGGGAGGGGTGGACGGACAAACAGGAATCAGCTGTGACTTAAAGAAAGATTCTGGGCCACCTAATCCAACCAGTGTCCAGTGACTGGTCTGTGCTGGTGTGCTAAGTCATGTCAGTTGTGTCCATCTCTTTGAGACCCTATGGACTGTAGCCCCCCAGGCTCCTCTGTCCATGAGATCTCCCAGGCAAGAATACTGAAGTGGGTTGTCATGCCCTCTTCCAGGGGATCTTCCCGACCGAGGGATCAAACCCACATCCCTTGCATCTCCTGCATTGGCAGGCAGATTCTTTAGCACTGTGCCACCTGGGAAGCCCCAGCTGAGTTGTCACTGGGGGCTCATCTGTTTGTAGGGGGACAAAGATTTTTCCTGGCAGTGCTGAATTGGTTTGGGAATCACAATTTCTTTCTATGGCCAGCCGTGAGAGGAAACTGTTCTCTAAAAATTCCAAGGGGATTCCTGTTCCTAGCCTCCCTTTCTTGGAAATGTGGAGAATCAAACTCCACAAGTGCATGCGTGCATACTGATTTGCTTCAGTTGTGGCTGACTCTGTGGACTGTAGCCTGCCAGGTTCCCCTGTCCATGGGATTCTCCAAGCAAGAATATTGGAGTGGATTGCCATTTCCTCCTCCAGGGGATCTTCCCAACCCAGGGATCTAGCCTGAATCTCCTGCATTTCCAGCACTGGCAGGCAGTTTCTTTACCACTAGCGCCACAACTGGTGTGTTTCATCAAACAGAGCTTGAAATTTTTCTGTAGTTAAATCTGTCTATCCTTTCCTTAATCCATCTGGAGTTTATGTCTTCTCAACTGTTAAATTTAGGGCTGCCCCAGTGGCTCAGATGGTAAAGAATCTGCCCCTGGAGAAGGGAATACCCACTCCTGTATTCATGCCTGGAGAATTCCAGGTTTTACAAATACATTTCCCATATTACCTCCCACATTTTATATATATTTAAAATATTTAGCTCTTAATTCATCTCGACTTTATTTTTGAGACTGGTGTGATGTTAGGATTGAGTCTTTTAAAAAGTATGTACTTAGCTGATAATTCTGATTGTCTACAGTGAAAAAGAGGTGGGGATCTTGTGTGATCAACAGTGTTCTAAAAGATTGACCTCATAGTTATGTATGTGCTGTGATGTTTATCACGTCATTTAGAGGTGGAGGACAGACAGGTGATTCAGAGCACAGGTGTTGGAGTGAGATGGCCCAAGCCTTCTACTCTGCCCAGTTAGCTCCACATGTGGAGCAAGTCTCTGAACCTCAACTTTCTCTCCTGTCGAATCGTGATAACATCACTTCCTCACTGGATTGTTGTGATAAAAAATGAGGCCACTTTGCAAGACATAGATAGTTCTTGGCAGGTAATGAACATGAATAAAGAATAGCTAGTATACTTAATAGTAAAAAACAGGAACAGTTTCAATAATAGGAAATTGTTTAAATAAATTATGAAAAATTCATATAACAGAATAGTATACAGGCACTGAAAATCTTATTTTAGAAGAGTGTTTAATGACAGGGAATGATAGGGAAAAAAATGTTCACTGTGTTTGAAAAAGAGCAGGAAACAAAAGTATATAAGATTTAATTCCAATGATGAAAAATGATACATATTTGTGTGTAAAAATTATATATAATTTTTTATTATACCCTTAGAAAAAAGACCAAATTGTT
>SJYQ01001700.1:750175-921077 GCA_006410935.1 Redunca redunca
TTTTTTTCCCCCTGAAAAGAAACTTGTTCCAGAGGATAAAACTCAAAAGGAATTTCAGGAAGCACAAAGTTTTAGGGTATGGTAAGCTTGAAAAATAAAGGTTTATTTTGTTGAACAACCTTCTAAAAATTCCGCTTTATTATTAAGTCCAGCTCCACTGAAAACAAGTGTATCTAATAAAGTAAGGTGATATGTAAAATACATTAGAAAACCACAAGTCACGTCAGGGTCCTCAATGATCTTCTGAACTGAGAAAGCCTGCTGTCACACTGCCTGACCTGGACGGCATATGCAGGTTTGGACATGTTCAATGAGACAAAGCAGGCAAATAAACACAAGCGTTGGTTTTATCTAGTTACTATGATCGTTAAATCCTTTGCTCTCATAGAACTTGAAAACTGGCAAAAGAACAAAGTTAGAACTTTACAGTGCTGCTATTTTTAATCAGCCATGTGTTCCAAATACATTAATTGCATACCAACTCTTTAAAATAAACGTGCTTGGCTAAGAGACAGGACGTTGTGTTGTAGAAATACAGCATTTTCCAATGTATGTCATTCCAGTGAAGATTTTTTTTTTTACTGTGGATTGATCATGGATGTGATAGACTACAACAGGAAGGGAGAAGATACAACACTGAGCATTTTGCCTTCTCCACACTTGATCCTGTTTGCACTGACAGGCTCTTTTCATTGGAGGACTGTTTGATGTGTATGAAGGGGCTCGTCCCTCTCTCCTAAATCAAGTAACAAAGAAAGTAACAGAAGTTCAGGGTCAAGTTACCAGGCTGGACTAAAAAGATGGACGGGAGAATCTAGGAAAGATCGGGAGCAGAGCAGGTTGCCACTTTTAATTCGGGACTTAGAAAAAACAAAGCTAGATTTGCCAACTCAAGGTCAGAAGCACATATTAATAGTTATCAGTAAAGCAGGAAAAGGTAGAGGAAACATTGCAAAAAAGGATATGCACATGGCTGGAGAGAGGGTTTTAAGTAGTTTAATATTTCTTCTAAATCCCAACAGACCTCACCTATAAGATAAACCTCTGTTTGGTCAACTCATGTGTTTTTCCCTGAATATGTTCAGTCGTGTGTGACTCTTTGTGACACCATGCACCGTAGCTTGCCAGGCTCCTCTGTTCATGGGATTCTCCATGCAAGAATACTGGAGTGGGTTGCCATGTCCTATTCCAAGGGATCTTCTCCACCCAGGGATCAAACCTGCGTCTCCTGCATTGCAGGTGATTCTTTACCTTCTGAGCCACAGGGTGCTGTGCTTAGTCTCTCAGTCGTGTCCAACTCTTTGCAACCTCATAGACTGCAGCCCGCCAGGCTCTTCTGTCCATGGGGATTCTCCAGGCAAGAATACTGGAATGGGTTGCCATGCCCTCCTCCATGGGATCTTTTGGACCCAGGGATCAAACCCAGGTCTCCGGCATTGTAGGTGGGTTCTTTACTGACTGAGCCCCCAGGGAAGCCCACACAAACAGTACAGTCCATGAAAACAGGTCCTCTAGCACAGGTAAACAGGACATTTCTGAATCACTGTATGGTATAT
This sequence comes from Redunca redunca, assembly GCA_006410935.1. NCBI lineage: Eukaryota > Metazoa > Chordata > Mammalia > Artiodactyla > Bovidae > Redunca > Redunca redunca. Next base: position 751,732 of record SJYQ01001700.1, read on the forward strand.
TTCTTGATCGATTCTATCAGTGGTGGTGATAAATTCTAAAGGGTCAAAGTGTCACTTTGTATAGCACCATGAGTCCTTGCATACCTTGTGAAGGAGCCAACTGGAAATAGCTATTGATCTATATTCAAGGTCACTGTACAGGATCTTGTACAGTGCATCAGCACCCAGTTATGAGCCAAAGTCTTTTCACTAGCAACCCTCTCTAACCTACTGAACTAACTTGCTATAGACAGACTGCAATCAAAGTAGTACCTAAGAGGGAATTTTCTGGCTCTTCATTTCTAAAATTAAACTTTGAAATCTTATGTCAGATTTCTCTTTTTCAGTTCAGTTCAGTTGAGTTGCTCAGTCGTGTCCGACTCTTTGCAACCCCATGAACTGCAGCACACCAGGCCTCCCTATCCGTCACCAATTCCTGGAGTGCACCCAAACCCATGTCCATTGAGTCAGTGATGCCATCCAACCATCTCATCCTCTGTTGTCCCCTTCTCCTCCTGCCCTCAATCTTTCCCAGCATCGGGGTCTTTTCAAATGAGTCAGCTCTTTGCATCAGGTGGCCAAAGTATTGGACTTTCAACTTCAACATCATTCCTTCCAATGAACACTCAGGACTGATCTCCTTTAGGATGGACTGGTTGGATCTCCTTGCAGTCCAAGGGACTTTCAAGAGTCTTCTCCAACACCATAGTTCAAAAGCATCAATTCTTCAGCACTCAGCTTTCTTTATAGTCCAACTCTCACATCCATACATGACCACTGGAAAAACCATAGCCTTGACTAGATGGACTTTTGTTGGCAAAATAATGTCTCTGCTTTTTAATATGCTGTCTAGGTTGGGTTGGTCATAACTTTCCTTCCAAGGAGTAAGTGTCTTTTAATTTCATGGCTGTAATCACTATCTGCAATGATTTTGGAGCCCCTCAAAATAAAGTCTGACACTGTTTCCACTGTTTCCCCATCTATTTGCCATGGCAAAAATTTTTTTAAAGGCGGTGGAGGAATATGGATGGAGAAGATCCTTTATGCCTGTTTCTGAACATTGTGTAATGAGTGGTAAGATACCTTGGGAAAAAAGTCAAATGTTATGTATTGTAAGAAGGTATCTTGGAGAAGGAAATGGCAACCTACTCCAATATTCTTGCCTGGAAAATCCCATTAACAGAGGAGCCTGGTGGGCTACAGTCCATGGGGTCGCAAAGAGTCGAGACATGACTGAGCATGCACCCATACATGCAAGAGGGTGTCTATTCTGTGAATACAAAGCAGTTTCATATAATCTCTTTCAAGTTATCACTTTCATACTCTAAATGAGGGGTTGTTACTGTTTACAAAAAGATAAGGATATCTATATACTTTGTCTATATTTACAAAAAATATATATATATTTAGTTTTTGTGCCTCTCTGTGCCAACTATGCACCTCTGCAGAGCAAATGTAGTCAGAGACAGTTTGTGAATGACTGGGTGTGGCTGTGTTCCAATAAAACTTTATTTACAAAACAGGCAACAGACTGGATTTGGCTTTGTTTGCTGACCCCTGATCTAAATTCATGTAGAGTTCCTGAAGCTTATTGTATTTAGAAAACTGAGTGTATCAATTTGCTTTTAATGATGCTAATAACAGCTAGCATTTATATGACCCTATGTACTGTCCTGAAATTTTTAGTAATTTATTCTCAGTGCTAATTTCCTTCTTATAGGTTAAGCAACCTAAAAACCTCGTATACTCAGCAAGTGGTGAAGCAGCTTAAGGTTAAGTGAATTTGCACCTTAACAGTTTAACTTTAGATCCGAACTTTTTCCCCCTATCGCTTCCTCCCATTCTTCCCCACTTGGCAACCGTAAGTTTGTAGAGTCTGAACTTTTAACCGTGAAAAGTGACTATCACCCAGGAGACAGCTGACCACGTTCCAGTGTCATCATTTTGCACTTGGGGAAGACTGGCCAGTGGGCTTACCTCCAGGTACCTGAGTTGTCCACTTCATGGCTCTTCTCCGACTTCAGGAGAGGTTGGCCCCCGGCCCCCAGGCTGCAGGTTTCCCATGTGGACAGCCACTGGAGAAAGGATAGTGTCACGCCACACCACTTTGTGCTGCCCTGCCTCTCTGTGCCTCACAGCACGCCATGTGAAACGGCAGCGGTGCATCGGAACCGCCAGGAAGTCTCGGTGTGAGTAATGGCATTCCTGACTGAAGGGCAAAATATGTGGAACCACACACTGTGTGGGTCTGTCTAGGCCGTGTGACAAACCTTTCACACGGGAGCCCTGATAGAAACACCCGTTTCCAATCTTTTAGGGTCCTCTAATTTTTAGGCTCCTAATTTTGAGGCTTCCCTGGTGGCTCAGATGGTAAAGAATCTGCCTGCAATGAAGGAGACCCAGGTTGGATCCCTGCGTCAGGAAGATCCCCTGGAGGCGGGCATGGCAACCCACTCCAGTATTCTTGCCTGGAGAATCCCCATGGACAGAGGAGCCTGGCGGGCTACAGTCCACAGGGTTGCAAGGAGTCAGACACAACTGAGCAACTAACAGTCGATTTTGAGGCTGTTCTCTTCAAAATGACTACATCTGATCCTCATTCATCTTATTGGAGAAATTTCAATCCAACCATAGAGTGTGGTCCAAGCTTGGTTCCACCTCCTTCCTTCACACTCTGGGTAATGTTTGGAGTCCAGGAACCTTACGGACTCCATCAGTAGATTCTGCCTCTGACTACTGGTAGAGCCTGGCCAGTGGAGAAGCCAAAGTGTAAGGTCAGGATGTACGTTTTCTGGCTCCCTTCCTTCACGTTAACTGAGATGACCAATTTTATGTGTCAACTTAGCGCAACTAAACTTTCCAGTTATTCAATCAAATACTAATCTGAGTATTTCTGTGAAAGTATTCTATGTGGAAAATTATGAAGCTCTGCATTGATAGTTCATGGAGCGTCTGGGGACACTGATCAAAGAAACGTGTTGTTATTATTATAGATGAGACATTAGAATGTCTGAATTAGAATTAAGTTAGAATAAGCTACTTCAGTACATCCTCCTTCTTTCAATGGTGAGTTACATGTTTAAAAACTGAAGGGCTTCCCAAATGGCACAGTGGTAAAGAATCCGCCTGCCAGTTCAGGAGACATGGGTTTGATCCCTGGTCCAGGAAGCTTCCACATGTAGCAGAGCAGCTAAGCCCGTGCATCACTACCACTGAAGCTGGCATGCCTAGTGCCTGTATTCCACAACAAGAGATGCCACTGCAATGAGGAGCCCACGTGCTGCAACTTGAGAGTGGACCCATTCGCTGCAACTAGAGAAATGCCTACACAGCAATGAAAACATAGTGCAACCAAATACACAACATTATTTTTTTAATGTAAATGGTCTTCTTATGATTTAAGCTTTATTTTATTGTAGCTTCTATGCCCCCAAATAAAAGACATTAAAATGTTTTAAAGCAAAAAGAATGAAAGAAAGTATTCTGCAGAGGTGATTAAAGTCAATAAATAATTGACTCTCCATAAGAGATTTCTTTGGAAGGACTGATGCTAAAGCTGAAACTCCAGTACTTTGGCCATCTCATGCGAAGAGTTGACTCATTGGAAAAGACTCTGATGCTGGGAGGGATTGGGGGCAGGAGGAGAAGGGGACGTCAGAGGATGAGACGGCTGGATGGCATCACTGACTCGGACGTGAGTCTGAGTGAACTCCGGGAGTTGGTGATGGACAGGGAGGCCTGGCGTGCTGCGATTCATGGGGTCGCAAAGAGTTGGACACGACTGAGCAACTGAACTGAACTGAACTGAAGGAATATTGCTCTAAGGAACCTGGGTGGGCTTAACTCAACCTGTTGACAGGCTTCAAAGAGCAGAAACAAGGCTTTCCAGAAGAGCAAATCCTGCCCGGTGACAGGAGCTTCATCCCGTGCCCGAGAGTCCCCACGCTACCCTTCCTGATGGTCTGCTCCCGTAGCCAGCCCCCAACAATTACATAAGCCAGTTCCTTGTAATAAATCCCTTAATCTTTATTTCCTACTAGTTATGTTTCTTTGGTTGAACCCTGGCTGTAGCCTCTAGCTGGTGGTCTCTTAACCAAAGGCCAGTGGTCTTCTCAAGTGTCTAACTGTACATGACTCTTTCCTTCCTGTTCTGCAATAGCTTCTGGCCTAAGGGTAGTTACAGTAACTATATCATTACTAGTAGTTCTTCTCTATGCCATTTTTGTATATAATCCCTTTGTAAGTCACCTGCCCCTGAATTATCCTATTTTGGGTGTGCTGTTGTCTCTTGGGACTTAAGTGGTGTATCCACAAACAGGACACTTAAAATCAAATCAATCATCAACTGCATTAATTTTTTAATTCAAAATATTATCGAGTGTCTATTATGAGCCAGCCAAGTGCCAGGCTCAAGGGATATAATGGTTAATAAAAACAACAGAGTCCATGTCTTCCTGAGCTTACAGTTTGGTGGAGGAGATAGACAAGTAAATAATTATTGTTTTGTGTATGAAATTCTACAGTAGGGAAAGGATAGCATTCTATGTGTGTGGAGATGGCGGGGGGTGGGGTGGGGAGGTGGTCCTGCATTAAGTTGAAGCATCTAAGAAAGTTTCCTGGAGAAAGAGGGATCTATAGTGAGGCCTGAAATAAGAGGGAAATAAGTTGGGTAAGCATTGGAGAAGGAAATGGCAACTCACTCCAGTGTTCTTGCCTAGAGAATCCCAGGGATGGGGGAGCCTGGTGGCCTGCCGTCTATGGGGTCACAGAGTCGGACACGACTGAAGTGACTTAGCAGCAGCAGCAGTAAGTTGGGTAAAGGGAGGTGTGTGGTGGATGGTATATGCATGTAGTGAGAAGTGCTTCAGACAAGGCAGTAACGTGTGCAAAGGCTTAGAATCCTACCAGACTGGCTTCTTTAAGACCTAAGAGTCAAGACCTCCCTGGTGGTACAGTGGATAAGAACCTGCCTGCCAATGCAGGGGACTTGTGTTCAATCCCTGATGCAGGAAGATCCCACATGCCACAGAGCAACTAAGCCCATGCACCATTAAGTACTGAGCCAGTGCTCTAGGCCCAGGGGCTGTAACTCCTGAGCCTACACATTCCAACTACCGAGTCTGCGTGCTGCAGCTACTGAGGTCCCTGTGCCTACAGACTGTGCTCCACAACAAGAGAAGCCACAGCAATGAGGAGCCCGTGCACTGCGACTAGAGAGTAGTCCCCACTCACCGCAACCAGAGAAAGCCCAGGTGCAGCAACAAAGACCCATTGCGACAAAAAATGCATAAATAAATAGAATTGAAAACAAGAAAGAGTCATTGGGTGTGGAAAGAAGACAACATAGGCCTCAGAAGCAAGCATGGGCCAGATCAGGAAGGACTCTGCCATCACATTAAAGGGTTTGAATAGGGAGGCCATTGAAGGGCACCAGGGGATGCTGTAGTCAGATCTGAGAAGAAAGACCACTCTGCAGAGTGGAGAAAATACTGAAGGGGTGATGCTGGAGTTCTCATTATATGGTCAAGAGGTGACAGTAACTTACAGAAGAGCAGGGGCTAGTCCGGGAAAAGTTTTGACAGATTTTTAGAGATGTTTGGAAGGTTCACTTGACTGAGCTCCAGGGAAGATGGGGTTTGGGCTTTGGGCCTGGGGAAGGTGAAGAAAAAAGAAATGTCCCTCAGCTGTCAGCACTGAACGTCCGGATGATGGCACAGTGTCTGAAATAGGAAGCGCCGGCTCTGGGGAGGTCACGAACGCAGGGCGACTGAGGAACCTGTGGGATACGCAGGGCAGGAGGAGGAGGAGGATGTAAGTCTGAAGCCCAGAAGAGTTTTGGGCCAGAGGTAAAAATCTGAGACTCATTAGCAAAGAGATGGTAATTGATACTATAGGATTGGGCTTCCCTGGTGGGTTAGGTGGTAAAGAATCTGCGTGCAATGCAGGAGATATGGGTTTGATTCCTGGGTCGGAAAGATCCCCTGGAGGAGGAAATGGCAGCCCACTCCAGTATTCTTGCCTGGGAAATCCCATGAACAGAGGAGCTTGGCGGGCTACAGTCCATGGGGTGGCAAAGAGTTGGATGTGACTGAGCGACGAAGCCTTTTACTTTCACTATGGAATTGGATGAGAAATTTTAGGGAAAGAATATCAAGTGAAAGAGAGTAGGGTCCAAACCAAGGAATGCCACATGTGAAGGGATGGTGAGGGAAGGACACTGAAGGAATCTAAGAAACAAGAGAGCCAGAGGAAACCAGGAGCAGGGAGTACTCCAAAGTCTGGGAGGAGAGGGTTCCAAGCAGTTTGTATACACAAGTGGAACAAGAAGGATCTGGAAGTTGTACTGGGGAATAAAGAAGACACTGGCCCCTCCTAGCCCTGATGGAGTTGGGGGAAATGAATAACTTCTACTTGAGAGACTGCAAGGGAGAATCCAGTCTTAATTAGGGCAAGGTGGTATACACTCAGAGAGTCTGAGAGAAGAGAGGGTGTTCGTTTGTTACAGAAGGGATTTCCAGAGGATATAGCTGTGAGTTTGGAGAAGATGCCCAGAGAAGCATGGAGAAGTGTTTACAGGGCAGCGGTGTGCCTGCAGTGGCCTATCCACTGCCACTGGGTTCCTAACACACCAGCAAGATACAAGCACCGTCTCGGGCTTCCCTGAGGCTCCGTGGTGACGAGTCCGTCTGCCAGTTCAGGGCACACGTGTTTGACCTGATCTGGGAAGACCCCCACATGCCATGGAGCAACTGGGCCCATTCGCCACGACCACTGAGCCTGTGCTCCAGAGCCTGGGAGCCGTAACTACTGAGCCCATGGGCCGCAACTACTGAAGCCGGAACGCCCTAGAGCCCGTGCTCTGCAACTAGAGACGCCACGATGAAAAACACGTGCACCGCAGCTAGAGAGTAGCCCCCACTCGCCACAGCTAGAGAAAAGCCCGTGCAGCAATGAAGACCCAGCACAGCCAAAAATAAATAAATAAAATTATGTTTTAAAGTACCATATCTCTGCATGATGATAATATCCAGACATATATGTGATAACCACCCAGACATGTAGGACTCTGTAACAGTGACCAGTGGGGCCAATAAATAAGAAAGAAGCAATCTTTGGCAAAATAAAACACATCTGAAATACTCAGGGTTAATTTGACAAGTTCCATGTGCTGCTGTAAACTTCAGTGATTCTCAGATAACAGACCAAGTTTTCCCTGATACAAGGCAAAAGAACAAAAATGCAAATAAGGTAGTGAATTTTTATTATAGCTAGATATATTCAATTTTGATAACTGTCCTTTACTCTTATGTTAAATTATTCCTTCACTTTTTTGGTTGTTAAATTTCTTTTTTTTTTAAATGAAACAATGGTAATAGTAAATGACAATTTATGTCAATGATCTTTCTTGGCAAGGTGAAATTGTGGCAACCTATTGATTTTAGTAGGGTTCCCCAATGGCTCAATGGGTAAAGAATCTCCCTGCAATGCAGGAGACATAGGAGACATGGATTCAATCCCTGGGTCAGGAAGATCCCCTGGAGAAGGAAATGAAAACCCACTTCAGTAATCCCGTGCACAGAGGCACCTGGTGGGCTACAGTCGCAAAGAGTCGGACATGACTAAGCGTGAGCACAGTTGATTTTACTGGTCTTTGAAGTCTCTGAATCTATAAACCACACATTGATTTCCATGGCTTGTTCATGCCGTTTAGGAATTAGGAAGGCATGACTTCAATGTTACTTGACAGTAATAGTCTCTCTGTCAGTTGCCAAGTAGTAAGCATCCCCTTGGGAACACAGTTTGGGGAAGGTGGTGAATGTACCAGAACTCTAAGAACAAAGGGTCTGCACTCAATTACACTTGATAAACCATGCATAGCAAAGCTCTCTCCTGGGTTTCATAAAGCACATATCATCTGAAAGACTGAGAAGTTCTGGATTCAAGAAATCAATTACATTTTGTTTAATGGAGGAACAAACAAATTTTTCTGCTGCAGGAAAAAAAAATTCTGGGCACCTCACAAACATCTTCTGGAATAAACTTGTGTTAAGACCAGTTTGAGAAGTGTGTGAATAGTTGCTCTTGAACGTGCTGCATGCTGTAATATAGCCAGCAGTCTAAAGAAATCCAGTCAAAGCTGAAGCCTATTTAAGTGTACTTTTATTTGTTTTTAATTATATCAGACTGACTTTTAGATACCTATCTTTTAGATATCTATTTTGGTCATGCTCAAAAAATAACAATAGCAAATATTTTTGTGGCATTTACCATGTATTTTAGGCACTATTCAGGACTTCCCTGGTGGCTCAGACAGTAAAGTCTCTGTCTACAATATGGGAGACCTGGGTTCGATCCCTGGGTCAGGAAGATCCCCCAGAGAAGGAAATGGCAATCCACTCCAGTACTATTGCCTGGAAAATCCCATGGACAGAGGAGCTTGGTAGGCCACAGCCCACGGGGTCGCAAAGAGTCGGACACAACTGAGCGACTTCACTTTCACTTTCACTTTAGGCACTATTCTAAGCACTTATATTAACTCACTCATTCTTTAAAACCACTCACCTATGAGTAAGTATTATTATTATCCCCATTTTATGGATGAAGGTACTGAGGCTCAGAGAGGTTAGGTCATTTGCCCATGAATGTACAGTTGGGTCTAGAGCTCTACCCCTTGATCGGTCTGCCATGCTGCTCTCTGATGGGCTCCTCGTGGCCACCATGGTCTGCAAAACTCAATTTCCCACTGCACAGTTGGACAAGCCACCTATAAACTTGTCTAAAGAATGGATGATGGATCAAGGTGTTCTAAAACTGTTCAGGATGAGTCCACCTCAACTGACCATTTCTCAGGTTTCAGTTCAGTTCAGTCACTCAGTCATGCCTGACTCTTTGCGACCCCATGAACTGCAGCACGCCAGGCTTCCCTGTCTATCACCAACTCCCGGAGTCCACCCAAACCCATGTCCATTGAGTCGGTGATGCCATCCAACCATCTCATCCTCTGTCGTCCCCTTCTCCTCCTGCCCTCAAATCTTTCCCAGCATCAGGGTCCTTTCCAGTGAGTCAGTTCTTCACATCAGGTGGCCAAAGTATTGGAGTTTCAGCTTCAGCATCAGTCCTTCCAATGAACACCCAGGACTGATCTGCTTTAGGATGGACTGGTTGGATCACCTTGCAGTCCAAGGGACTCTCAAGAGTCTTCTCCAACACCACAGTTCAAAAGCATCAATTCTTCTGTGCTCAGTTTAGTTTATAGTCCATCTCTCACATCCATACATGACAACTGGAAAAACCATAGCTTTGACTAGATGGACATTTGTTGGCAAAGTAATGTCTCTGCTTTTTAATATGCTGCCTAGGTTGGTCATAACTTTCTTTCCAAGGAGTGTCTTAATTTCATGGTTGCAATCACCATCTGCAGTGATTTTGGAGCCCAGAAAAATAAAAGTCAGCCACTGTTTCCACTGTTTCCCCATCTATTTGCCATGAAGTGATGGGACCAGATGCCATGATCTTAGCTTTCTGAATGTTGAGCTTTAAGCCAACGCTTTCACTCTCCTCTTTCACTTTCATCAAGAGGCTTTTTAGTTCTTCTTCACTTTCTGCCATAAGGGTGGTGTCATCTGCATATCTGAGGTTATTGATATTTCTCCCAGCAATCTTGATTCCAGCTTGTGCTTCATCCAGCCCAGCATTTTTCATGATGTACTCTGCATGAGTTAAATAAGCAGGGTGACAATATACAGCCTTGACATGCTCCTTTTCCTATTTGGAACCAGTCTGTTGTTCCATGTCCAGTTCTAACTGTTGCTTCCTGGCCTGCATATAGATTTCTCAGGAGGCAGGTCAGGTGGTCTGGTATTCCCATCTCTTTCAGAATTTTTCAGTTTATTGTGATCCACAGAGTCAAAGGCTTTGACATAGTCAATAAAGCAGAAATAGCTGTTTTTTTTTTCCTGGAACTCCGTTGCTTTTCCTCAGGTTTGTTTCCACCATGAGATTGGAAATGGTAGCACCCTGGGCTGAGCCCTCTTTGAAAGGAGTCGCCATGCTCTGCACTGACCACACTTCTAAGAGAGCATGGACTCAAGGGAGGAGGCTAACTGGCCGAGCTGGCCAGGATGAACTAACTTACTGATCTTGATTTCCTCCGGGAGAAGTTCTGGTTTCCAAGCTGCTAGCACACAGTCTCCTGGAAAGTGGCTGGACTAGAGCTGGCCAATGTCTAGGGCCTGGGGAGAAGGACTGATGGTGGTGGAGGCCACAGGCCTGCTCGTCCCCAACTGGGTCTCCACCCAGACTATGTGCTCAGTTCTTAGGCTGTCATATGCAATTAACTTTTCCTTTGAGAAGAAATAATATTCTGCTTTTGTTCCCATTAGGAAATTGCTCATGTACAACTAGCGACTCAGTTGGCCTCCAGTTATTACATGCCACTAGTAGACAGTCAGTAAACGCTGTAAATTTTCAGTACTAACTTAAGCCCAAAATTGTTCTGATCCCATTTTGTGGCAAAATTATATTGGGGAAAACACTTACAAGAATCTCTGGATACCTTCAAAATTCATCCTACATTTCAATGATATGGAGGGTTTTTTTTTTTTGTTTGTTTGTTTGTTTGTTTTTTTTTTTTTAGCATAACAAAGCCTATCCTCTTGGAGGGAGTAGATTTTGAAAGAGTTTAAAGGAATTAAAGGAAGGACTAAATCTTAAGAAAGTACATGGAGGAAACCAACAAGGGATTAATCTCCAAAATATACAAACAGCTCAGGCAGCTCAATTAAAAAAAAAAAAAAATTCAGTTGAAAAATGGGAAGAAGATCTAAACAGACATTTCTCCAAAGAAGATATATAGATGGCCAAAAAGCACATTAAAAGATGCTCAACATCACTAATTATTAGAAATGAAAATCAAAACTACAATGAGGGATCAGCTCACACCAGTCAGAATGGCCATCACCAAAAAGTCTACAAACAATAAATGGTGGAGAGGATGTGGAGAAGAAGGGAAAGAGGGGAGAGATGGGAGAGAAGGGAGAGAGAAAAGGGAGCCTTCCTACACTGTTAGTGGGGATGTAAACTGGTATAACCACTATGCAGAATAGTATGGAGGTCTCTTAAAAAACTAAATATAGAACTATCATATGATCCAACAATCCCACTCTTGAGCATATATCAAGAGAAAACCATACTTCAAAAAGATACGCATGCACCCCAATGTTCATAGCAGTGCTGCTGCTGCTAAGTCACTTCAGTCGTGTCCGACTCTGTGCGACCCCATAGACAGCAGCCCACCAGGCTCCCCTGTCCCTGGGATTCTCCAGGCAAGAACACTGGAGTGGGTTGCCATTTCCTTCTCCAATGCATGAAAGTGAAAAGTGAGAGTGAAGTCACTCAGTTGTGTCAGACCCTCAGCGACCCCATGGACTGCATCCTACCAGGCTCCTCCATCCATGGGATTTTCCAGGCAGGAGTACTGGAAGGAGCCGTTTACAATATCCAAGACACAGAAGCAACCTAAATGTCCATTGACAGATGAACAGATAAGGAAGCTGTGGTATACGTATACAATGGAATATTACTCAGCCATAAAAAGGATGCAATAATGCCATTTTCAGCAACAGGGATGAACCTAGAGATTGTCATGCTGAGTTAAGTCAGACAAATTATCAAATGATATTGCTTATATGCAGACTCTAAAACAATGGTACAAATGAAATTATTCACAAAACAGAACTAGAGTCACTACTGTAAAATACAGCCTTATGGTTACCAGAGGGGAAAGGGTGGGAGGAATCAATTGGGAGATAGGGATTGACACAAACATACTACTATATATAAAGTAGATAACTAATAAGGACCTATTTACAGCACAGGGAACTCTCTCAATACTCTGTAATGACATATATGGGAAAGAATCTAAGAAAGAATAGATACGTGTATATGTATAGCTGATTCACGTTATTGTACACCTGAAATGAACACAACATTGAACATAAATTAACTATATTCCAATAAAAAATTCTAAAAACTGTAAAGTTATGCTTAATGAACAGCAAACAAAATCCGTTACACTGTTAGCTACACAAAAACACAATCTACAAACATAAGTAGTAAATCTATTTGGCTAATTTAACGTGTAACCAGGTAGGAGTGTGTATGTGTGTGTGCGCCCGCGCATGCGCGTGTGCATGCATGCGCTCAGTCGTGTCCAAATCTTTTGCGACCCCACAGATTGTAGCCTGCCCGGCTTCTCCATCCATGGAACTTTCCAGGCAAGAATACTGAAGTGGGTTACTCCTTCTTACTCCAGGGGATCTTCCCCACCCAGGGACTGAACTCATGTTTCTCGCATTGCCAGATGGATTCTTTACCACTGTGCCATCTGGGAAGCCCCATAACCAGGCATAGTAGGTGAGAAAGAGTGTGTGTCAACTGCTAGGACATTTGCAATAAAGACCAAGGATGGAAAAACAGAACTCTCTTCTGTGAGGGGAGAGTTTTTAATTTTTTCCTAAAGTAAAACTTTTCTTCCTGATATGATTCTGCCCTTTTCCCACCCAACTGACAGCAAAAATTGCAGTTTTAACACAGCGGGAGATGGCAGCCTGGAAATCAAATGGTAGAGTGTCTTTGTAATTGCCTGACAAATATTGAGATAAAAGCCCTTTGCTCATTCAGGGATGGAGTATTTAAAATATTTGAGGGCCAAAATGAGTTCACAGGCCATTTGCTGATAAGCTCCAATTTCAGAGGAATTCAAGCTTTTGAGGAATCCCATCCCCATAGCTTTTGAGTGTTCTTTTGGGTTGCCAGTTTGTTTTCATTTGTAATTGCACATTAAAACTCCACTTTGTTTCACTCAGCAGCTGACAGCTGAGACCACAGATGACAGAAGATAGACTATGAGGGAAAGTTGTGGAAAATCCTTCCAAACTATTTTAAGAAAATAAAAAACTTAAACCAGGAGTAATTAAACCCAGCCAGGCCTAAACTTGAGATGCACAGAGGACACGTTGGAGTTGCTTCTGTTTCTACAATTAAGTGATTTTATGGTCCAGCCCAGTCTTTCATACAGAAATGAGTCTGTTGTTTGATAAAGCAAAACAGAGCAGAAAAGCCTTAATGATTAGCAGATAGATTAGGGTTGACAATAGATGATTTTGTTAATTATCTGTGCTCTTATTTTAAAAATGCAGGATAAAGAATGCCTGTAAATGCCTCAAACCGCATACACGTGTCTATTATTCTCTGAATAGCTTTTTGGCATATTTAGTGCCTTTTTGGTATTTATTGGGTTCTGCTTCATTTTTAGATAATGGTATATATAAACACTGTATAATAGCATAACAAGAATTTTATATGCGTAAAAAATGCCTAGAGGGCACTGCAGGCATTTTCTGTTCATTTCCCAAGACCCAGCAGGTAGGTCACCTTCCCAAGAATTTTCCGCAGCTTTACTCCTCCAGTCCGCTGTGCCCCTGCTCTGCTCCCACTGCACTTGGGGCAGACCTCCATTATAGCATTTGTCTGTTAATTATTTGCTTTCATTTTGCTGGGAACTTCCCAGAAGCAGAGAACTTGCCTTGCTCACTGTTTCATCTCCAGCACCGAGCGCGGTGTGTGGCCCACCGTAGGCACACCGTCATTACTACTGACGGGCAGTCTTTTCCGTGGGGAGCCAGTGTGGAAGCTGTCTGGCTTGTAGGTACAGCTGCAGTTCAGAGATGGCAACTGTTTGCGACTTCTTGCCTTTTAGCTTGTCTAGTACCTCTGTCCAAAAAACTAGCCCATCCCTGATTTTTAGGCATGATCTTGTTCAGTCTTCTAGTCTGCCACCACTCCCAGAGAAGGATACAAAGCTTTGGTTATACTGAATTGTGCTATATTAAATTCAATCTGAGGCTTGGGCTACAGGAGAGAAATCTGGAAACCTTTGAGCTTTATACAAGAAAGACTTGATTGTCAGTTAACCAGTTTCCACATACCCAACAACAGAGTATCTGTATTGTTATCCCATTCCACTTCCCGTAGAGGTATGGCTAGGTACTATTTCTGCCGTCCACTCTTTCACTTAATTTTAATAACAACTTTGTTGCGACATCGTTCATATTCATACACTTCACCTATTTAAAGTATAATAGTCAGTGGTTTTCAGTGTATTCACAGAGTAGCACAACCAACCCTACTAATTCCAAAACATTTCATTAACCCCCCCCCAATATTTTGGATATTACCCCTTATCAGCCATGGCATTTGCAAATATGTTCTCCCATTCAGTAGGTTGATTTGGTTCCATTTGTTTATTTTTGCTTTTGTTGCCCTTGCCTGAGAAGTCAGATCCAAAATACAGTTAAGATGAATATCAAAGAGATATTAATTAAGAAAACTCACAGTTTTCTTCTGTGAGTTTTAGTTGTTTCAGGCCTTACATTTACATCTTTCATCCATTTTATTTTTGTACATGGTCTGAGGAATGGTCCAGTTTCATTCTTTTACATGTAGCTATCCAGTTCCCCCAATACCAAGTGTTGAAGAAGCTGTCTTTTTTACCCATTTTATATTCTTGCCTCCTGTGTCACAGATTAATTGACCATGTGTGTAACTTTTTTTTTCTGGGCTCTCCATTCTGTTCTCCTGATCTATGTGTCTCTTTTTTTGTGTTGGTACCATACTGCTATTACTGTAGCTTCCTAGTATAATTTGAAGTCTGGAAATGTGATGATACTTCCAGCTCTGTTCTTCTTTCTCAAGATTGCTTTGGTTACCCTGGATCTTTGTAGATCCATAAAACTTTTTAATTTTTTTTTACTCTAGTTATGGGGAAAATGCCATTGATATTTTGATAGGGATTGCATTGAATCTCTTCATGGCTTTGGGAATTATGGACATTTTAACAACATTAATTCTTCTGATCCCCAAGCATGGTGTCTTTCCATTGATTTGTGTCATCTTCAGTTTCTTTCATTAATATCTTATAGTTTTCAGAGTATAGCTCTTTCACTTCTTTGGTGAAATATATATTCCCAGGTATTTTATTTTTAATATAATTTTAATAGAATTGTTTTTATTTCTCTTTCTGATAGCTCTTCACTAGTGTATCAAAATGCAACAGGTTTCTGAATACTAATTTTGGATTCTGCATCTTTACTGAATTCATTCATTAGTTTTAACAGTTTCCTGGTGGTTCTTAAGGATTTTTCAGTATATAGAATTGTGTTATCTGAAAATAGTGACAATTTTACATCTTCTTTTCTAATCTGGATACCTTTCCTTTCTTTTTCTTGTCTGATTGCTATGGTCAGGACTTCCGATACTATGTTGAATAAAACTAGTGAGAGTGGGCTTTGCTGTCTTGTTCCTGATCTTAGAGGTAAAACTTTCAGCTCTTTATCATTAAGTATGATGTTAGCTGTGGGTTTGCCATAAATAGACTTTATTATATTGAGCTATATTCCCACTATACCAATTTTGTTGATAGCTTTAATCATAAATGAATGTTGAATTTTGTTAAGTGTTTCTTCTGCATCTGCTGTGACAACCACGTGATTTTAATCTTTTATTAATGTGTTGTGGGATATTAGTTTTTTACATAAAAAGGAGGCTGGAAAATATACCTTCAACTTATTGACAGTGGGTACCTCTAGAATGGCAGAGGAGTAAAGAAAGACTTTTCAGTTGTTAGCCATTACTACCAATGCCACATGAACATTATTTACACATATCATAGTATGAAGCCTGTCTCAGTAAGATATGAAACCTGATGCTATAAATGAAATGAATAGATGTAAAAGTTTTACACTGTATCGGGGCAGAGTTCAACCTGAAAAGTGGGAAAGCATGTATGTGTGTGTGTGTATAATTTGAGGTGTTGACTAAGCAAATTTGAAATCAGTAAAGCAGATCTTCAGGAACAGAATATCACAAGTAGATTGGAACTATATTCTCTCCTTCTGGAAAAAGCCTCTGTTCTGCTTTTGAGGCTTTTCAACTTATTGAATCAGCAGCACCCTCCCCCCACCCCACCCACACCAACTGTCCACGATAATCTCCCTTACTTAAAGTCAACTGATTCAGGGCTTTAATTACATCTTAAAATACCTTTACACCAAAACCAAGATTAGCATATGATTGAATAACTAAATACTGTTGACAGCTCAAAGCCATCATATATACAAATTAAAAATTTATGTTCAGCAAAAGACTGTGAACAAAGAGAGACAATGAACAGGTAAAATATATCTACAATAGAGATAATAAAGGGATTAATACTAAAAATTTATTGAAGAAAGTCATCAGACAGCTGATAGAAAAATGAGCAAAGGATATGAATAGGTAATACGTACACAAATAGTGGAAGTGACAAATAGATTCAAGGGATTAGATCTGATAGACAGAGTGCCTGAAGAACAATGGATGAAGGTTTGTAACACTGTACAGGAGGCAGTGATCAAAACCATCTCCAAGAAAAAGAAATGCAAAAGGGCATTGACTGAGGAGGCCTTACAGACAGCTGTGAAAAGAAGAGAAGTGAAAAGCATACGAGAAAAGGAAAGATATATCCATCTGAATGCAGAGTTCCAAAGAATAACAAGGAGAGATAAGAAAGTCTTCCTGTGTGACCAATGCAAAGAAATAGAGGAAAACAATAGAATGGGAAAGACTAGAGATTTCTTCAAGAATATTACAGATACCAAGGAACAGTTCATGCAAAGATAGAACAGAATAATAAAGAACATAAGTTGTATGGACCTAACATAAACAGAAGTTATTAAGAAGAGGTGACAAGAATACACAGAAGAACTATACAAAAAAAGATCTTAATGACCTAGATAAACATGATGGTGTGATCACTTACCTAGAACCAGACATCCTGGAGTATGAATTCAAGTAGGCCTTAGGAAGCATCACTAGGAAAAAAGCTAGTGGAGGTGATGCAATTCCAGCTGAGCTATTTCAAATCCTAAAAGATGATGCTGTCAAAGTGTTATACTCAATATGCCAGCAAATTTGGAAAACTCAGCAGTGGCCATGGGACTGGAAAAGGTCCATTTTCATTTCAATCCCAAAGAAAGGCAGTGCCAAAGAATGTTCAAACTACCACACAATTGCACTCATCTCACACGCTAGCAAAGTAACGCTCAAAATTCTCCAAGCCAGGTTTCAGCAGTACGTGAAACTACAACTTCCAGATGTACAAGCTGGATTTAGAGAAGGCAGAGGAACCAGAGTTCAAATTGCCAATATCTGTTGGATCAGAGAAAAAGCAAGAGAGTTCCAGAAAAACATCTACTTCTGCTTCACTGACTATGCTAAAGCCTTTGCCTGTGTGGATCACAATAAACTGTGGAAAATTCTGAAAGAGAAGGGAATACCAGACCACCTCACCTGCCTCCTGAGAAAGCTGTATGCAGGTCAAGAGGCAACAGTTAGAACTGGACATGGAACAATGGACTGGTTCAAAATTGGGAAAGGAATATGTCAAGGCTGTATATTGTCACCCTGCTTATTTAACTTATGTTCAGAGTACATCATGTGAAATGCCGGACTGCATAAAGTACAGTCAAGCATCAAGATTTCTGGGAGAAATATCAATAACCTCAGATGCACAGATAACACCACCCTTATGGCAGAAAATGAAGAGGAGCCTCTTGATGAAGGTGAAAGAGGAGAGTGAAAAACCTGTCTTAAATCTCAACATTCAGAAAACTAGATCAAGGCATCTGGTCCCATCACTTCATGGTAAATAGATGGGGAAAATGTGGAAACAGTGACAGACTTTATTTTCTTGGGCTCATTGGAAAAGATCCTGATGCTGGGAAAGATTGAAAGCAGGAGAAGGGGATGACAGAGGATGAGATGGTTGGATGGCATCACTGACTAGATGGACATGAGTTTGAGCAAGCTTCGGGAGTTGGTGATGGACAGGGAAGCCTGTTGTGCTGCAGTCCATGGGGTTGCAAACAGTTAGACACAACTGAGCGACTCAACTGATGATTGCTAGATCAGATGGTAAAATNAATTGATGCTTTTGAACTGTGGTGTTGGAGAAGACTCTTGAGAGTCCCTTGGACTGCAAGGAGATCCAACCAGTGCATCCTAAAGGAGATCAGTCCTGGGTGTTCATTGGAATGACTGATGCTGAAGCTGAAAGTCCAATACTTTGGCCACCTCATGGGAAGAGTTGACTCATTGGAAAAGACCCTGATGCTGGGAGGGATTGGGGGCAGGAGGAGAAGGGGACGAGAGAGGATGAGATGGCTGGATGGCATCACTGACTCAATGGACGTGAGTCTGAATGAACTCTGGGAGTTGGTGATGGACAGGGAGCCCTGGCGTGCTGCGATTCATGGGGTCGCAAAGAGTCAGACACTTTGAGTGGCTGAACTGAACTGAACTGACTGAAGAACAACCACACAAAATACAACAGTGTGATGAAAAACGTGTATGAAAATGTTAAAACTCATTAATAATTAAGAAAACAAAATTTGAGATTTTTAACTTTTTCTGATAATTTTGGATACTATTAAAAGTTAGCAAAAATAAAGAGGAATGGGCATTCTTATTCATACAGAAAGTCTTTGGTAAGAGTGTACACTGACAAAGCCTTTTAAAAAGGAAATTTAATAGTATCTCTGAAAGTTGTAAATGAACATACCTTCTACTTGTGAACTGCTAGGAATCTATTTTCTGTTACTCCTTTTGTTAATCACCAAGTTCAAATATTAAATATTATACCATTGATCTTCCAACTAACTCTCCTTCCCCCTTAATTCTTCTCTTCCTGAGTTCAGCTTTATACTATGAATACTTATAGACAGATCTCCCTAATTCTCTTTTCTATTATCACAGACACAGATATACCCACACACACACACACAACTATGCCACAGCACTGTAATAGCCCCAAGCTGGAAACAACCCAATTGTGTATCAACTATAGCATGAATGAAGAATTTATTTACAATAAAGAAAGCAAAGGACTATTAAACACATATATCAACATAGATGACTCTCAAAAAATACTGTGGGATAAAAGAAGCAAAAAACCAAGAAAACAAAAAGTATGATTCTATTTAAACTACGTGCAAAAAAGGCAAAACTATACTACCTTATTTAGGGATGCATACCTAGGGGGTAAAACCATAAAGAAAAGCAAGAAAATAAGATGATTTCCCCAAATGTTAGGCAGTGGTTACCATGGGTAGGGGAGGAGGAAGGGAGTTGTGACTGGGGAGGTGAATTCAAGGAGACTTTAGGATGTGATTGACCTTAGACTTTTTGACCTTGATGGTAATAACATGTTAAACCGAATGGTTTAACATGCTTTTCTGTTTCATGCTTTTCTGTATTCTCATAATTTTTTAAAAAAGTCACTAAGAAACTTTCTGAGGTGCTGTCCATCTTCTATTTCTCTTTTCTTTTTTATTTCCAGCTTTGTTGAGATGTAATTGACTTATACCATTGTATAAGTTTAACATGCATAATCTGTTGATTTGATACATTAATAAATCACAAAATGATGACCACTATAATGTTAGCTACACCTCCATCCTGTCACATATGCTGGTTGCACAAATTTTGCCTTGTCATTTTGTAGATTAAATTTGCATCTGACTTCCACACTTTTCGATTTGTTGTATTTGACTTAAAAATAAAATTTAAAAACTTCTATGCATTACTTGCTGCCTACGGAGTAAAGTTCTGACTCCTTCATCTGAACTTTCAGATTCCTCCATCAACTGATGACTTTTCAGCCTCTCTCATCCTAACTCCCACTACTACCTTCAGTGGAAACCCCAAAAACCCCAAACAAAACAAAACCCAAAAAGCCCCAACAGATACTAATTTTAGTAAAATGCCTTTACAGAAAAAAGAAAAGACAGACAGAAAATTGCCCTTTCCTTTTACTCTGTGTTTCAAAGTAAATGGGCAAGGATTATGAATTGCCTACCACATGTTTTTCTAAAATGAATCAGAGCAGGATGAGATGCCTGCTTAGTCTTTGGCCATAATGAATGTGTGTCTGTGACACCATTCTCAAAAAGAACATATTTCTCCCAAGTTACTATCTTGCATTGTGACTGAGAATTTTCTTTTAGGTCAAATAAGCAACAAAAAATGGTTGAAGGCAAGCATATGTGATGTTACGTGCTGGTGTGTGTCCACCAAAACAGTGGAAACTAAACAAATGGCCTGAATTGAGCCCTGAGTCTTCATGCACAGACTATCAGTTTCACACTTAGTCATAGTCACTTCACACATAGATGCCACTGAGACAACCAGGGCCAAATGTTCCTGGAAAATGGGACTTCTTAGACATTCACAGACATTTGGTGCAAATACCTGCGCCCCATGCTTTGGGTGGAGATCTCAGCAAGAAATCTGATGGGCAGCTTCCAGGGGAAAAACTGAGGGAGGGGCAGGATGTGGTCTTGATGATTCAGAGGCGCCCCCCCCCCCACCAGTTTGAGTCAGCATGCAGCCACATGGCCCCACAGGGGGCAGCGACAGCTCTTGATGAGTTGGCATACCAGATCCTCCCAACCTGCCTTCATTAAAGCACTTGGTGATTTCAGAAGCCCACATTGCATATGAGTAGTTTTACCCTGTCTTTCTAAATTAGTCAAGGAGCAAGTGGTTGACGTTTTCTGATCTACAGGATATGGTGGCACGGGGTGCTGCTGGCCATTTTGATACTTGTTTGCCTTCCCAGGTCCTTAAAATGATAAACTCCCATCACTCATTTGGAGGCAGCCTAGCATGGCAGTTGAGCCCCTGGATGTTGGTGCCAAGCTGGCTGGGCTCAAATCCCTGCTCACCACCCCTGGACTGGTGATTTTAGAAGTGTGCGTAAATCCCTCTTTTTTGCCCCAGGGCATGAATTGTGTGCTCTTCACATGATTGGTGCAGGAGGAGTGGAGGGTCATCCTTCTGGTGCAACACTGGCAGCAGTCAGAGCAACCTCCAGCAGGGCGGTCCTACTGCTGGCTGCGTCCGGGTTCCAGGGCGTGCAGAGTAGGTCACACTGTCCAGAGCTGACCATCAACTATCCACCTCTTGGATCTGGAGTACTGTCCACAACTGCATCGTCCTCAACCCGTCCATGCTGGTAACTCCGGGAGTTATCTAGTCACCTTTTAACAGCTTCTTTTCTGCTTCAACTTCTGGCTTTTTTAAAGTATAACTAAGATTACTGATACAATGACCTTGGAAAATTTTATTACATTTTCTCAGCTTATTTTCTCATCTGTAAAGTAGCTTAGTAGTATCCTTCTCTTAGGGTTAGTAGGAGACTTATAAATGTTACTGCATGCAAGTGTTCATTATGGTACTGGTGCACAGTGAGGATCCTTAAAATAATTATTAATAATTTGTGGGGCACAAGAAGTACATTGGATTGCTTCAGTAAGAGTGAAACGTGGTACGAGAAAGTCCTTGTCATTTATCTTAGAGTTAAGAACCATAGCTTGGGGTCTTAGAAATTAGAGATCATTATATGTTAGCTTCAAGATTCAAGTATTGTGACCCCATCTGATTGGTTATGTTGAAGAAATAATTCCATCTTTATTGCAAAGATAGGATGAAAAGTAACCTAGGAACTTTTGTGGCTTTAATTTATGGTTGGCTGATTTAGGGAACCATAAATATTTTGTTTTCCTTATCTAAATTTGACACGTGGACCAAAAAAAAGGGCACACATCTTAAGTTTATAACTTGACTATCATACAAGCAAGGTGTTGAACATTACCAATACTACAGAGGCTTACTCTGTGCTCCCATCCTCAAAGGCATCACTACACAGATTTCTCTTACCATAAATTTAGGTTGCCTATTTTTAAAATTTATATAAATGAGATTTTATAGTATGTAATCTTTTTGTTGCTAAATGGTACATCTTTTGAGATACATCCATGTTGCACACAGAAATAGTTCTTTACGTTGTTACATAGCAATACATGCCACACTTTATTTGTCCATCCTACTGTTAATAGACATTTGGGTTGCTTCCGGTTTGGTGCTATTAAGAATAATGTACTGAGAATATTCTTGTAATTATCTTTCATGCTCAGATGAATGCATTTCTTTTGGATTTCCACCTAGGGGTTGAATTGCTTAATCACAGGGTGGACATATGCTTAATTTAACTGGCCACAAAATTTCAAAAGTAGTTTTACCAGTTCACACTCTCAAGCATTCCAGGAGTTTCTGTTGCTCTATATCCTAAAATCTGTATCATCAACCTCTTAAATTTTAGCCTTTCTGGGATGTGTGTAGAGATATTCTGTTATATTTTCAACTTGAATTTTCCTGATAACTAATGATGTTGAACACATTTTCATGTTCATTGAGCATCTGCATATACTCTTTCATAATTCTGTTCATATCATCGAGCCTTTCTTTAAAAAAAAACTGAGTCAATTTTTTTCTTATTCAGTTACAGGAAGCCTTTATACACTCTGGATAAGAGTTCTCTGTGTGATTTATATATATAAAATACCATTTCCCACTTTGTGTCTTGCCTTTTCATTCTCTTAATAATTTCTTTTGATGAATAGAAATTTGAAAATTACAATACTTGGGATCCAAATGATTACTTTTTCATATTATGGTGTTTTTCAAAAGGAAAATAGACTTTATTGTTTAAAGCAGTCTTAGGATCATGGAAAAATGAGAAGAAAGAAAGAACTTTTATTCCCATATACTCACCCTTGTTCACCGAGTTTCCCCTATTATTAACATCATGCATCGGTGTGGAACATTCCTGAAAACAAATATTGATACATTATTATTAACTAAAGTTCATAGTTTACATTTACACTTCACTCCTTATGTTGTACACTTTTTTGGTTTTGACAAATGAATCATGGTATTTATGCCCCAGTATGGATCATCATAAACTGTGGAAAATTTTGAAAGAGATGGGAATACATGGGACAACAGACTGGTTCCAAATAGGAAAAGGAGTACGTCAAGGCTGTGTATTGTCACCCCGCTTATTTAACTTATATGCAGAGACATCATGAGAAATGCTGGGCTGGAAGAAACAAGCTGGAATCTAGATTGCCAGGAGAAATATCAATAACCTCAGATATGCAGATGACACCATCCTTATGGCAGAAAGTGAAGAGGAATTAAAAAGCCTCTTGATGAAAGTGAAAGTGGAGAATGAAAAAGTTGGCCTAAAGCTCAACATTCAGAAAACGAAGATCATGGCATCTGGTCCCATCACTTCATGGGAAGTAGATGGGGAAACAGTGGAAACAGTGTCAGACTTTATTTTGGGGGGCTCCAAAATCACTGCAGATGGTGATTGCAGCCATGAAATTAAAAGACACTTACTCCTTGGAAGAAAAGTTATGACCAACCTAGACAGCATATTCAAAAGCAGGGACATTACTTTGCCAACAAAGGTCTGTCTACTCAAGGTTATGGTTTTTCCTGTGGTCATGTATGGATGTGAGAGTTGGACTGTGAAGAAGGCTGAGCGCCGAAGAATTGATGCCTTTGAACTGTGGTGTTGGAGAAGACTCTTGAGAGTCCCTTGGACTGCAAGGAGATCCAACCAGTCCATTCTGAAGGAGATCAGCCCTGGGATTTCTTTGGAAGGAATGATGCTAAAGCTGAAATTCCAGTACTTTGGCCACCTCATGCAAAGAGTTGACTCATTGGAAAAGACCCTGATGCTGGGAGGGACTGGGTGCAGGAGGAGAAGGGGATGACCAAGGATGAGATGGCTGGATGGCATCGCTGAGTTGATGGACGTGAGTCTGAGTGAACTCCGGGAGTTGGTGATGGACAGGGAGGCCTGGCGTGCTGCGATTCATGGGGTCACAAAGAGTTGGACACAACTGACCGACTGAACTGAACTGAGTAGTATCATACAGAGTAGTTTCACTGCCCTAAAAATCTCTTGTCTTTCTCTTCATCGTCCCTCTCAACCGTTGATAACCATTGATCTTTTCACTGTCTCCATAGTTTTGGCTCCAGAATGTCATATATTTGGAATCATATAGGGTGTAGCCTTTTCAGACTGACTTCTTTCAGTTACCAATACACATAAGGTTCCCCCATGGCTTCATATGTCATTATTCTATACTGAATATTATTCCATTGACTGGATATACTAGAGTTTATTTATCCATTTACCTACTGAAAGATGCCTTGGTGGCTTCCAAGTTTTGGCAATTATAAACAAAGCTCTTATAAACATCTATGTACAGGTATTTTTGTGAACTTAAGTTATCCTCTTCTCTGGGTAAATACCAAGAAGTATGATTGCTGGCCACCCAAGATGCGTGGATCATGCTGGAGAGTTCTGACAAAACGTGATCCACTGGAGAACAGAACGGTAAACCACTTCAATAATCTTGCCTTGAGAATCCCATGAACAGTATGAAAAGGCAAAAAGATATGACACTAAAAGATGAATGCCCAGGTTGGTAAGTGTCCAATATGCTACCAGAGAAGAGTGGAGAAATAGCTCCAGAAAGAATGAAGAGGCTGAGCCACAGTGAAAACAACACCCAGTTGTGGATGTGACTGGTGATGGAAGTAAACTCCGATGCTGTAAAGAGCAATACTGCACAGGAACCTGGAATGTCAGGTCCATGAATCAAGGCAAATTGGAAGTGGTCAAACAGGAGATGGCAAGAGTGAACGTTGACATTTTAGGAATCAGTGAACTGAAATGGACCAGAATGGGTGAATTTAATCCAAATGACCATTATATCTGCTACTGTGGGCAAGAATTTCTTAGAAGAAATGGAGTACCCCTCATAGTCAATAGAAGAGCTCAAAATGCAGTACTTGGGTACAATCTCTAAAACAACAGAATGATCTCTGTTCATTTCCAAGGCAAACCATTCAGTATCATAGTAATCCAAGTCTATGCCCCAACCAGTAATGCCGAAGAAGCTGAAGTTGAATGGTTCTATGAAGACCTACAAGACCTCCTAGGACTAACACTGAAAAAAGATGTCCTTTTCATCATAGGGGACTGGAATGCAAAAGTAGGAAGTCAAGAGATACCTGGAGTAACAGGCAAGTTTGGCCTTGGAGTACAAAATGAACATGGCAAATGCTATCAGAGTTTTGCCAAGAGAACGCACTGGTCATAGCAAACACCCTCATCCAATAACACAGACAGGACTCTACACATGAAGATCACCAGATGGTCAATACCAAAATCAGATTGATTATATTCTTTGCAGCTGAAGATGGAGAAGCTCTACACAGTCAGCAAAAACAAGACTGGGAGCTGACTGTGGCTCAGATCATGAACTCCTTATTGCAAAAATCAGACTTAAATTGAAGAAAGTAGGGAAAACCACTAGACTATTGAGGTATGAGGTAAACCAAATCTCTTATGATTGTACAGTGAAAGTGACAAATAGATTCAAGGGATTAGACCAGATAGATAGAGTATCTGAAGAACAATGGATGGAGGTTTGTAATATTGTACTGGAAGCAATGATCAAAACCATCCCCAAGAAGAAGAAATGCAAAAAGGCAAAATGGTTGTCTGAGGAGGCCTTACAAACAGCTGTGAAAAGAAGAGACGGCGAAAGACAAAGGAGAAAAGGAAAGATATATCCATCTGAATGCAGAGTTCCAAAGAATACCAAGGAGAGATAAGAAAGCCTTCCTAAGTGATCAATGCAAAGAAATAGAGGAAAACAATAGAATGGGAAAGACTAGAGATTTCTTCAAGAATATTACAGATACCAAGGGAATATTTCACGCAAGATGGAACAGAATAATAAAGAACAATAAAGAACAGAAATGGTATGCACCTAACAGAAGCAGAAGATATTAAGAAGGGGTGACAAGAATACACAGAAGAACTATACAAAAAAATATCTTAATGACCTAGATAAACACGATGGTGTGATCACTTACCTAGAACCAGACATCCTGGAGTATGAATTCAAGTAGGCCTTAGGAAGCATCACTAGGAAAAAAGCTAGTGGAGGTGATGCAATTCCAGCTGAGCTATTTCAAATCCTAAAAGATGATGCTGTCAAAGTGTTATACTCAATATGCCAGCAAATTTGGAAAACTCAGCAGTGGCCATGGGACTGGAAAAGGTCCATTTTCATTTCAATCCCAAAGAAAGGCAGTGCCAAAGAATGTTCAAACTACCACACAATTGCACTCATCTCACACGCTAGCAAAGTAACGCTCAAAATTCTCCAAGCCAGGCTTCAACAGTACGTGAAACTACAACTTCCAGATGTTCAAGCTGGATTTAGAGAAGGCAGAGGAACCAGAGTTCAAATTGCCAATATCTGTTGGATCAGAGAAAAAGCAAGAGAATTCCAGAAAAACATCTACTTCTGCTTCACTGACTATGCTAAAGCCTTTGCCTGTGTGGATCACAATAAACTGTGGAAAATTCTGAAAGAGAAGGGAATACCAGACCACCTCACCTGCCTCCTGAGAAAGCTGTATGCAGGTCAAGAGGCAACAGTTAGAACTGGACATGGAACAATGGACTGGTTCAAAATTGGGAAAGGAATATGTCAAGGCTGTATATTGTCACCCTGCTTATTTAACTTATGTTCAGAGTACATCATGTGAAATGCCGGACTGCATAAAGTACAGTCAAGCATCAAGATTTCTGGGAGAAATATCAATAACCTCAGATGCACAGATAACACCACCCTTATGGCAGAAAATGAAGAGGAGCCTCTTGATGAAGGTGAAAGAGGAGAGTGAAAAACCTGTCTTAAATCTCAACATTCAGAAAACTAGATCAAGGCATCTGGTCCCATCACTTCATGGTAAATAGATGGGGAAAATGTGGAAACAGTGACAGACTTTATTTTCTTGGGCTCATTGGAAAAGATCCTGATGCTGGGAAAGATTGAAAGCAGGAGAAGGGGATGACAGAGGATGAGATGGTTGGATGGCATCACTGACTAGATGGACATGAGTTTGAGCAAGCTTCGGGAGTTGGTGATGGACAGGGAAGCCTGTTGTGCTGCAGTCCATGGGGTTGCAAACAGTTAGACACAACTGAGCGACTCAACTGATGATTGCTAGATCAGATGGTAAAATTACATTTAGTTTTGTAAGAAACTGCCTAATTGTCTTTCAAAGTGCACCATTTTGCATTCTCATCAGCAATGAAGAAAAATTCCTCACTAGCTTTTGCTGGTGTCAGTGTTCTGGATTTTCGACATTCTAATAGTGGTGTAGTGGTATCTTGTTTTAATTTGTACTTTATTTCCTGGTGACATGCATTGTGGAGCTTCTTTTCATATGCTCTCCTTCAATGTGTATATTTTCTTTGGTGAGGTATCTGTTATGACCTTTGGCCCCCTTTATAATCGGATTGTTTGTTTTCTTATTGTTGATTTTAAGACTTCTTAGTATATTTAGAATAACAATCCATTATCAGGTACGTCTCTTACGAGGGCTTTCTTCCAGTCTATGGCTGGTCTTATCATTCTCCTGATATTTTGCAGAGCAGAAATTTTTAATTTCAGTGAAGTTCAGTTTATCCATTCTTTTTTTCATGGATCATTCCTTTACTGTTGTGTGGAAAAAGTCAGTGCCATACCCAACCACAATCACTTGGGTTTTCTTCTATGTTATCTTCTAGGAGTTTATAGTTTGATGTTTTACATTTAGCTTTATGATTCATTTTACGTCAGCTTTTGTGATGGGTGTAAGGTTCTTATCTAGATCCTTTCTTTTTTACTTTTAGCGTGTTGATGTTGTTCCAACACCATTTGTTGAAAAGACTATCTTTGCTCTACTGTTTAGCCTTTGTTTTTTTGTCAAAAATCAGTTTACTCTATTTATGGGGGTCTATTTCTGGGTTCTCTATTCTGTTACATTGATTTACTCGCATGTTCTTTGACCAATATCACATTGTCCTGACTACCATTCCCTAGATACCTTCAGTGTGAAACTCAAAGCTCATTGTATACAGGGTAGAATTATGGTCCAGTGGCTACTTGGACTTGTGGTCTGTAGGAGCAGAGATAATTCATGTGACCAATTTAAAATGTACTAGTCTGTCCCCTTTCAGTGGCAAGTGACAGAAAGCCAGTTGCAACTTAGGCAAAGGAAGGAATGTTTTGGCTCTCAAGAATGAGGAAGATCTGAAGTGGAACGGGGATCAGATATATCCCAAATCAGCATCAATTTCTCCCTTTCTGTCTCAGTCTCTTCACTTCTCTTCCTCATTTAGTGGATTGGAAACAAAAAGAAAAATAAAAAGCCCCAAATCCCCACATCCTATGCCTTCAAGAAAACTTCATTTCCTTCAAGTGTTTGCTCAAATCTCCCTTCTTCAGTGAGGCTGACCAATTCTCACTTTATTCAGCCAAAACTGTTCCCTCTATTCCAGCAGTCCTGATTCTTTTCACCATGCTCTATTTTTACATTTCCCCACTTACCACTTCCTAAGATAGTATAGTATTTTCTTATTTATGTTTTTAATTTATCTATCTCAGCTGGAATGTTACTTCTACCAGAGTAGGGCTCTTGTGTACTTTATTTATCGACATATTCCAAATACTTGCTTCTCAGGTAGTTCAAATGGTAAAGAATCTGCTTGCAACACAGGAGACCTCAGTTTGATCCCTAGGTCAAGAAGATCCCCTGGAGAAGGGCATGGAAACTCACTCCACTATTCTTGCCTGGAAAACCCCATGGACAGAGGAGCCTGGCAAGCAATAGTTCATGGAGTCACAGAGAGTTGGACACAACTGAGCAACTAACACTTTCTTTTTCTGAACACCTATAATAGGGTACCTAGAGCATCCTGTCATGGTAGGTGCTCAATAAATACTGTGAATGAATGAAAGGGAATTTATTATATCACATAAGAAGAAGTCTCAAGTTGGGTGCTCCCAGGATTTTCTGTTCTGTAGCTCAGTGGCCTAAGTAAGAACCATGCTCTTTTCATCTTCTCTGCCTGCCATCCTCAGCGTGTCAGGTTGGTCTCTTAGGTTAGCTCCTGGCATGGTTGCAAGATGGCTACTGCAGTTCCAGACATCACATCTCAGACACATCTAGCAGAAGCAAAATGATGGCTATAAGTTGCTTTCTTATTTATCCCCTTTTATTTTTAATCAATGAGGAAACATAGTATTTTTTTAAAAAACACACTTGCATATGCAATATCTGTGTGTTAGTCACTCAGTCATGTCCAACTCTTTGTGAACTGTAGCCCACCAAGCTCCTTTGTCCATGGAATTCTTTATGCAAGAATACTGGAGTGGGTTGCCATTTCCTACTCCAGGGGATCTTCCCGACCCAGGGAAGATCCTCAGGTCTCCTGAATTGCAGGCAGATTCTTTACTGTCTGAGCCAACAGGGAAATATCTGAAGTTAAAATAAATGCATATGATTGCATTAGTTTCTAAGCTAACCTTTATTGACAAGAATATATGTTCTTGGGACTTCCCTGGTGGTCCAGTGGTTGATTCTGCACTCTCAGTGCAGGGGGTACAGGTTCAATCCCTGGTCAGGGAACTAAGATCCTGCATGCTATAGGTATGCCCCCCACACAAAAAAGTATTTATTCTTAGCATAAACTACTTAATTGGAACAATATTATTTTTGGAAGAAGCACGTCAATGTAAATTTATGAAACATTAAGGCACTTTGGATTTAGAAAGTGTAATAATTTGGACACTGTGCTTAAAAGTTTAATAGCTAGAAAAATTATATTTAAAAATTCATATCAGTTACTTGTTTTGATAAAATTCTGAGAAAAAAACACACATAGAAATCTGCCATAAGCATGAGTAAGGGGAGAGGCATCTAGAATGTATTAAAGACAAAGTATCTTTAAAGACAGTGAAAATGTACTTAAAAATACAAAATTTGTATAAAAGCATGATACAGCCAAAAACACATGGAAAACAATTTTTATATATTTTTTGGTCTGATTCATTGAATACATATTTTATGTAACTTAGGTTACAGGTCAAATGGATTAAGAAATTCACTTTTGCTAGGAAAATAAGATATTGGTAAGGGAACTGTTGAGCTCATTTAATATTACTGTTCTGAAAAAATGAAGAATAATTAATCTGAAAATGTTTAACACACGGACTTTATTGGTTACAATTTTGCTTAACATATGTAATATGGCTCCTGCTTATAAAATCTGAAGAGAAAATAACCACCAGTCACCCTGCTAATCCATGGGGCACTTCTGGCTGAATTAAGTTTGTCCTTGTTAAAGAAATTATCTTCGTTTTCTTCCCCTCTCAGGAATGCATGTAAAACAGTTCCTGTCTCGATGCACGCCTAAGGCAAAAAGTTCAGTGCTCAATTACCTGCTGTCTGCAGTCTCGTATTTTGCAGTGAGCCAGTGAAACAGCATTTTAATCAGACGTCTTGACCCATGCTCTTCTGTTTTCCTTTGCAGCCTTGCAAGCTATTTGGCATATGAAGGTCCTGACCTGAGAAAACCATCTTGGATAACCGTGGCAAGGAAAAGGAAAAATGCAACAGCTAGGAGATTTTGGTAAACAGTAGAATCATGCCAACCTAATCTGTGTTAAAATGCTTGGAATGTGGGAGCCGCTGATGATGCCTGTTGTCTGTGTGTCTGACTGAATCCTTTCTTTTCTCAGAGCAGCAAAGCAAAGCCTGGGAACCAGGCCAAATGCCTGCCACTTACCTTAAATTGATCAGCTACTTTGAGATTAAAACCCCTGAGAGCTGCCACACCGTGAAAACAAGGCCTCCTTCACATTAAAGGCAAATTGCGACTTTGGGTTTGCTGTGATCTTTTTTTCCATTTTATCCAGTTTTTCACAGTGCACACTTTTTTTTTTTCCTTTCCATTTATGCTCCAATGTAGAAGCCAATAGTTACAGCATCTTGGCCAAGCATTCATTAAGGTTTATAAGAACAAAATTTATGGTTATTTAGCAGTTGGCACAAAGACAGACTTGCTGAAGAAAGAAAAAGGAATACAGGTGGGAAATATAAGCCCCAACAAAGGCCCATACTATACTGCAGGGCTGTAGTGTGTGAGGTGCTCAGAACTGGTCTGGGAGAAAAATTATATCATATTTAAAAACAGTCACTTCTCTCTTCTGAATCCATCCCATTTTATGGCTCTGTGGATGACTGAAACAAGTCTGCAGGTCATTCCAAGAGATTTTTCTGTCTTGTGTAACTGCTACCATTTACAGGAGCTGGCAGTTGTAGAGGTAAATAGATTTGTGTTAATCTGGGTGATAATCTGTCAGTTTGGTTAATAGATGAAGTACATATAAAAATATGTATGTTATGGATCAGAAGAAGGGCTCTCCCATGAAGAGGAGAGTCATGTTAGCCTTGTGAGTAGAACTTACATAACGGCAAGTCCTATGTTCCCAAAAATGTAGGGTGTGGGCAAAACACACCCTTAATCTTTGAATTCAGGCAGTAATGTGGAATTCTGGCACTGTCTATAAGTCTATATTCTTCCTCAGGAAATACTGTTAATGAATCTTGGGTTTTTTTGTGTATGTGTGTGTGTGTGTGTTTTAATATTCTCTGATTTCCTGACCTAGAGGGATAAGAAAGCATTGTCTTCTGTCATTTGCACTACTTGTAAAACAAATATTTTATGAATATATTTTAGTTTTTTACTCATAGTTTAAGGAGTATCTGGGAGTACTTGCATGCATGCATTGAAAAATATACAGCTTCAGTGTTTCATGATGTAGACTGTTCCCAAAATATCATTTGTTTTAACTATGCCAGTAACTTGCTGTATGACTTAGGGAAAGTTAATTTAAATGTCTAGCCATCTCCTGTTATCAAATGGAAATGTTAGTACTGTTACAGGGTCCAAGCTTACTGTACAACTGGGCAATGAATCAGAGACAGGTGCTGAGGCAAGGAATAGGACTTCATTCAGAGAGCCGGCAGGCCCAGAAGATGGCAAACTAATGTCTCAAAATAACCGTCTTGTCAGGGTCTGGATGTCAGGTTATCTTATGGATTGGAGATGGGGAGAGTGAGGAAACAATGTAAAAAGGTTGTTAATCTTGCAAATATCTCCTAGAATGGCAAGCCTCAGGCAGGGGATATGCTAATTTCTTCCTTCTTTCCATCTACAGGTGGACAGGGTCCTGAACAAAGGCACTTTAGTTTAACAGTCAGGCAGATGAGCAGGATTCTCTGAGGCAGGCCATTAGGTATGATTCAGTTCAGTTCAGTTCAGTCGCTCAGTTGTGTCCGACTCTTTGCAACCCCATGAATCGCAGCACGCCAGGCCTCCCTGTCCATCACCAACTCCCGGAGTTCACTCAGACTCGTGTCCATCGAGTCAGTGATGCCATCCAGCCATCTCATCCTCTGTCATCCCCTTCTCCTCCTGCCCCCAATCCCTCCCAGCATCAGAGTCTTTTCCAATGAGTCAACTTCGCATGAGGTGGCCAAAGTACTGGAGCTTCAGCTTTAGCATCATTCCTTCCAAAGAAATCCCAGGGCTGATCTCCTTCAGAATGGACTGGTTGGATCTCCTTGCAGTCCAAGGGACTCTCAAGAGTCTTCTCCAGCACCACAGTTCAAAACCATCAATTCTTCAGCACTCAGCCTTCTTCACAGTCCAACTCTCACATCCATACATGACCACAGGAAAAACCATAGCCTTGACTAGACGGACCTTTGTTGGCAAAGTAATGTCTCTGCTTTTGAATATACTATCTAGGTTGGTCATAACCTTTCTTCCAAGGAATAAGCGTCTTTTAATTTCATGGCTAACAAAAACAATGAACAGCAAGTCAAAGAAACAGCAATACTAACACTATATTTTCTACTGGGTGAATTGTGATAATGTATGTGTTTCCACTTCCAATACCTTGTAGACATTACACTATTTTTCCCCTTCCTTTACATGAAATGAAGTGCATATTTTTTACTGACTTTGTTTTGGAAATCTTCCACTTAATTGTTTGTATCAGTGTATGGAAATACATACACTGTTATGTGAACTTACATTAGTTCACACATTGCTCTGCAAAGGACCAATTTACTTGTGCATAAATATGAGTACTTTCTCCTAACTATACATACTTCACTCCCCAAGGGCAGGGGTAATGTTCTTCTTGATATATCTACATATATGAGATGCTCATTAAGTTTGGAAAATTGAATATGCACACAAACTTTTGCATCAGTTCATAAAATGCTGAATACAACTTTGGCTGCGTGAGTACACAAAGTGATCATCATTTGCAGACTAATACTGCTTGTTTCTGAGCATGGGGGAACCTATCTGTTAAGTAGTGATTAGAAGTCACTTCCTTTGTTTTGCAGAATGCCAGAAATCCAGAGCCATCAGAGAAGGAACAGAAAAGCTGTTTCAATCTGGTGCTGATCTCTGTTTCTGCATCTTTTTAACCAGCTTGCCTTACATGTTTGTCATTTAAATTTTCTATCATGGCTTAGGGAATTTTATCGTGATTACTGATTTTCTAACTTCCAAGTCTTCATACTTTGTATTTCCTATTAATTCTGATCCCTTCATATTTCATCAGTATGTTTCATGTTTTATCAAGTATGTTTAGTGTTAGTCTAAGGGTAACTGGAAGATTCCTATATAAAAAGTAGTTGGTTTAAAAAAAAAAAAAGCAAACAAACAACTGTGCAATGATCTACTCTGCATTTTGTTGCATAGGGTAACACTTTGAGGACATCAAGAGAATGTACAATAGAGTCATATTTCAGGATGAGGTAGATATCCAATGTGGCAGTTCAGAAAGTGTTCCCTGGAGCAATCACAGAACATATAAGACTTAAACTGGGCCTAGAAAGATGGTGGCGAAAGAAGGGAAATTTCTCTAAGAGAGGGGAATGGCATGAACAAAGCACAGAAGTGGGAAAGAACTTAGTGAACTCACAAATCAGACAAGATGTGTCCTGGGAGGAGAGGTTAGAGTATGGCTAAGAAGGTGATAGGAAAGAGGATTGAGAGAGAGAAAAGAGTTACTAATGAAAGTCCTTGAAAGTCAAAAAGAAGAGTAGTGATTGTCTTGAGGAGACAAATGTGACCCTCTGAAGATGTGAGTTGAGAATGAGAGGTTTCAGATGATCATCAGTTTTTTCACGCAAAGAGTCCTAGACTCAGAATCAGAACACCCAGGCTCTGGTCTCCATTTCACTGCTTTCAAGATGTACAATCTTGAGCAGATCAGTGAATTTGTCTGAGCCTTAGTCCTTGCACTGATAAAACAGGAATGCTAATACCTGCCTTGCTGGTCTGCTTCAGCATGCCATGGTCAGTCACGGTAGCCACACAGGTATGATGGAGTCAGGGTCTGGAGGACAGCAGGGTCTGCAGGAAATGAGTGAAAGGAACAAATCAGAGAGGTTGCAGGTGCTGATGCTTTATTACAGAGGTGATTCTGGTCTGCTGGTCTTCAGAAAAAAAAAAAAAATACTGTTTCCAATTAACTTCTTTTTTGGAAACTTGGTGTCCTGATCTCCCCATGTCAATGGGGTTTCTCTTCCCCTCACATTATTCCCTGGTGGCTCCAAGGGTAAAGAATCTGCCTGCAGTGCAGGAGACCAGGGTTCTATCTCTGCATCAGGAAGATCTCCTGGAGAAGGAAACAGCAACCTACTCCAGTATTCTTGCCTGGAGAATTCCATGGACAGAGGAGCCTGATGGGCTTCAGTCCTTGAGGTCACAAAGACTTGGACGTGACTGAGCAACTAACACTTTCACAGTTCCACCTTATACACGCCCTCTGTTAACGTTATTCCTTAGTATTGTGACATCTTCAGTTCAGTTCAGTTCAGTCGCTTAGTTGTGTCCGACTCTTTGCGACCCTATGAATCGCAGTACGCCAGGCCTCCCTGTCCATCACCAACTCCCGGAACTCACTCAGACTCACGTCCATCGACTCAGTGATGCCATCCAGCCATCTCATCCTGGGTTGTCCCCTTCTCTTCCTGCCCCCAATCCCTCACAGCATCAGGGTCTTTTCCAAAGAGTCAACTCTTCACATGAGGTGGCCAAAGTACTGGAGCTTCAGCTTCAGCATCATTCCCTCCAAAGAAATCCCAGGGCTGATCTCCTTCAGAATGGACTGGTTGGATCTCCTTGCAGTCCAAGGGACTCTCAAGAGTCTTTTCCAACACCACAGTTCAAATGCATCAATTCTTTGGCCCTCAGCTTTCTTCACAGTCCAGCTCTCACATCCATACATGACCAATGGAAAAACCATAGCCTTGACTAGATGGACCTTTTTTGGCAAAGTAATGTCTCTGCTTTTGAATATACTGTCTAGGTTGGTCATAACTTTTCTTCCAAGGAGTAAGCGTCTTTTAATTTCATGGCTGCAGTCACCATCTGCAGTGATTTTGGAGCCCCCCAAAGTAAAGTCTGACACTGTTTCTACCGTTTCCCCATCTACTTCCCATGAAGTGATGGGACCGGATGCCATGATCTTCGTTTTCTGAATGTTGAGCTTTAAGCCAACTTTTTCACTGTCCTCTTTCATTTTCATCAAGAGGCTTTTTAGCTCCTCTTCACTTTCTGCCATAAGGGTGGTGTCATCTGCATATCTGAGGTTATTGATATTTCTCCCGGCAATCTTGATTCCAGCTTGTGCTTCTTCCAGCCCAGCGTTTCTCATGATGTACTCTGCATAGAAGTTAAATAAGCAGGGTGACAATATACAGCCTTGACGTACTCCTTTTCCTATTTGGAACCAGTCTGTTGTTCCATGTCCAGTTCTAACTGTTGCTTCCTGACCTGCATACAGATTTCTCAAGAGGCAGGTCAGGTGGTCTGGTATTCCCATCTCTTTCAGAATTTTCCACAGTTTATTGTGATCCACACAGTCAAAGGCTTTGGCATAGTCAATAAAGCAGAAATAGATGTTTTTCTGGAACTCTCTTGCTTTTTCCATGATCCAGCGGATGTTGGCAATTTGATCTCTGGTTCCTCTGCCTTTTCTAAAACCAGCTTGAACATCAGGAAGTTCACGGTTCACGTATTGCTGAAGCCTGGCTTGGAGAATTTTGAGCATTACTTTACTAGCATGTGAGATGAGTGCAGTTGTGAGGTAGTTTGGGCATTCTTTGGCATTGCCTTTCTTTGGGATTGGATCTTCCAGTGAGTCAGACTCTATAAACGATCTTTTTCTTCCCACCTAAAATAATTCACATTCCTTCATTTCCCTAAATCTGCCACTGATTATTTTCCTCCTGGAGGTCAGCTGACCCCCTGATCACTCATCACCAGCAGTCCCTCTCTTTCCTCCCATTAGCCTAGCTCATTCTTGGATCTTCTTGAATTTGAAAAGAGTAAGGAAGTCACAGTGCTAAATGCCAAGCCCTGGTGAGGATGTGGGGAACAAACTAAGATAGTGCTGGTGAGCATATACTGTTACAACCAACTGAAAATCAATTTGGGATTACCTAGTAAAGCCACTCCAGTGTTCTTGCCTGGAGAATCCCAGGGACGGGGGAGCCTGGTGGGCTGCTGTCTATGGGGTCGCACAGAGTCGGACATGACTGAAGCGACTTAGCAGCAGCAGCAGCAGCAAAGCCACAGATGCTTAGAACTGCTTCCCAATAATAATGACCGCTATCATACACTGAATGCTTCCTTTGTGTAAGACTCTGTTCTCACAGCTTTATTTTCTTGAAGGAGGTG
This sequence comes from Redunca redunca, assembly GCA_006410935.1. Classification (NCBI taxonomy): domain Eukaryota; kingdom Metazoa; phylum Chordata; class Mammalia; order Artiodactyla; family Bovidae; genus Redunca; species Redunca redunca. Next base: position 788,348 of record SJYQ01001700.1, read on the forward strand.
TTATCATTATTCGAATTTTACTGAAGAGGAAACCGGGCATGGAGAAATTAAGTAACACACCCGGGATCACACTGTTGTGACTTTGTGGTAGAACACAGATTTGGAATGGGCAACTGGGTTTCAGAGCGTCAGGTGTTGTCTACCCAATTCTGCCTGGAGAAGTTCATGCCCTAGAAACCGTGTTTATAAATGTTCACAAATGTTCACTGCAGTACTGCTTAGAACAGCAAAAAGGCATTGTTAGGTAGTTAGAATAGGGAAAAGGAGTCCAGAATGGTGGTGGCTAAAAGATAAGGAAGAGAAAAGCCTGAAAAAATAGAACAAAGGAAGGTCTGAGGGCCAGAGTGAGGACCTCAGGTAGAACAACAACACTCCTGGCTGGCCCAGTTTACATAGGGCAGGCCCAGGGGGAAAAAACAAAACATATATAAAGAGGAGCCAAAGGGCTGGGGGTCGCTCGCTCTCTCTCCCCCGCGCGCTGGGGTGCTCTTCCCTTTGCGTCTTTGGGTTGACATGCCTTCACGCCTCGAGGATAGACTTTCCTGCTATTATCTAAATAAAGTAGAGCTGTAACACTGAGCTGTAACACTGATTTGTCCAAGAGCTATAACATGGTCCATTCGAGACCTGAGAGCTGTAACACAGTCCATCCAAGACCCGAGAGCTGTGACTCGCCAAGGGCTTTAATGTCCATCGCTCCAAATCTTGTGACGAGACAGAACTGAAGCGAATATACTCGCCTGACAGCATAAATGGTCGAACTGCCCCTCCAAAGGTGAATGGGTGGCTATACCCACGGGCTACTATTTCAGGAACAAAAATGAATAAACTAAATCCACATATGTCAACACAGATGAGTCTCGAAAATAGAATATGGTAAGAAAAAGCAAGGTACAGCAAGATATATACAATTACACCAGGGATGATATAAATTTTTAAAATACTTGAGGGATAAACTAGGAGTTTGGGGTTAAAATATGCACACTACTATAGATAAAACATAACCAGCAAGGACCTATTGTATAGCACAGGGAACTATACTCAATATCTTGTGATAACATAGCAAGGAAAATAATTTTTTAAAGTTTATATATATAAAAAACTGAATCACTTTGCTGTTTACCTGAAGCTAACAAAACATAGCAAACCAATTATATTTTAATAAAAATTTTAAAAAGAAGTAAAGCACTTGCAACATAATACATGGTGTGGTTTAGTTGCTAAGTTGCATCCGACTCTTTGCAACCTCATGGACTGTACCCTGCCAGGCTCCTCTGTCCATGGGATTTCCCAGGCAAGAAATCTGGCGTGGGTTGACATTTCCCTTCTCCAAGAGATCTTCCTGACCCAGGGATCGAACCAGCATCTCCTGTTTGACAGGCAGATTCTTTACCACTGAGCCACCTGGGAAGCTTAAAAATTTAAATAAAAAAGTAAAACACTTGTAACGTAATACAAAGCATATAGATAGTTACATGCATAGTAGATAAAAACCTTAGATGTGAATGAACTAGACCAACTGAAAGAAGCCTTGAGGGATGGAGGGAGAAAGTAGGAATGGTGATTTTCTCTGTGTTTGTAGCATTTAAAAACAAAAGAAAGGGTTGATGAGAACATGGAAAAATATTAACATTTTTTAAATCTAGGTACTGGATACATAGGTATCACATTATCTTTTGGTTCTTTTCTATATGTTGGAAATATTTTATACACACAATTTGAAAATATTTTAAAAAGAAATGAGAAGTCAGCCAAAACTTTACGAAAGGGACCATCATTTTTATGCCTTTTCAAGTCAAAACAAGTAATTCTTGAGTATAGAGTAAGTTCTCAGTATTGTAAGGGGATACAAAAAGAAGGAAAAGGCAATTTCTAGGGGCCTTGAGATTCTCTTGGACTTCAAGGAGATCAAATCAGTCCATCCTAAAGGAAATCAATCCTGAATATTCATTGGAAGGACTGATGCTGAAGCTGAAGCTCCAAGACTTTGGCCACCTGATGTGAAGAACAGACTCATTGGAAATGACCCTGATGCTGGGAAAGATTGAAGGCGGGAGGAGAAAGGGGTGACAGAGGATGAGATGGCTGGATGGCATCTCCGACTTGATGGACATGAACTTGGGCAAACTCCGGGAGAGAGTGAGGGACAGGGAAGCCTGGAGTGCTGCAGCCCACAGGGTCGCAAAGGGTTGGTCATGACTCTGACTGAACAACACAAATACACAGAGGCAAGCAGTTGTGAAGCACAACCTTCTTGTAGTAGAGAAACTGCACTGAGGGGTTTCAGCAGCCTGGCCGTGGCTGATGCTGCAGAAGACGCACTGGGCTCGTCTTTGGATGCTGGGGAGCCTTCTGAGTATGACCCCTAGTGCGACAGCTGAGGCTCTGCTCTTAGAAAGTGAGCAGGGTAGGAAACACCTTGGCTACCCATCCACTGATAGCCTGGTACTGATGCAGAGCAGCCAAAACCATAATTTTATTATTTTGTAGCCAGGCTTCTCTTTCTACATCTCATGTCCATAGGGTTGGTATAATTAGAACAAAGAGGGAGCACCTAAGGTATCTATTAAACGTGTAAGGCATTCTGACTGTATTATATTTGTTATATACTGAGTTCATCTCTATGTGAACACGATGCTTGACAAATATGTAGAAAGACAAGTTTTCTGCCCTGGGGTGCTTATGTTCCAATGTGGACAAACAGACAGAGGGGATAGGATCTCTACGTGGGGAAGACTTGGCAGATAGGGAGAGGGTGCCAAGGGAGAGGAGAAGGAAGGCTGAAATCTCAGGGAAAGTGGAGGTGGGGTGGGGAGGGGATAGAGGACTGTTTAAGAAATCTTTTAAAAGTCAACATGAGGTTTAGTCAGTAAAATACTTTTGAAAGAAAACTTTTGTTTTTGTTTTGAGAACAGGGGAAAAGGTTAAGAAAAATGAATCTCATTGTGACAATAATTATAAATGTAGTGAAGCGGCATTAATAGTTTAGCAGTGGCTGGTGGCTCAGTGGCAAAGAATCCGCTTGCCAATGCAGGAGATGTGGGTACGATGCCTGGGTCAGGAAGATCCCCTGGAGGAGGGCACAGCAACCCACTCTAGTATCCTTGCCTGGAGAATCCCATGGACAGAGAAGTCTGGCGAGCTACAGTCCATGGGGTCGCAAGAGTCAGCTTAGCTACTCCTGACTAAGTATGTTAGTGCACTTTAGTATGACTTAGCTACTAAGACAGCAGCACAATGTATTGAAGCTACCACATGCCAGACAACGTGCTAGACCCCCATGTATATGTTACTTCACCAACTTTGAAAGGCTGATTTAATGTCATCACTTCATGAAAGTGGAAACTGAGGTTCAGAGGCTAGGGAACTCCCCAGAATGACACAGCTAGTGAGTGAGCATGAATTCAAAGTTAGATCTGACATCAAAGTCCAGGCTTTTACTCCCCTCAAAGCAAAAAGATTCTCAAGGAGTGAGGAATAGACAGGAGGGTTAGAGCACAGTAGGGTTAACTGTATACCTGGGGCAACAATGCAATACAGCCAACTCAGCATTTTAGGGGGTGCATGCGCGTGAGATAACTCGCTTTGGTCATGTCCGACTTCTTGTGGCCCCATGGACCGTAGCCCACCAGGCTCCTCTGTCCATGGGATTCTCCAGGCAAGAATACTGGACAGGGTTGCCATGCCCTCCTCCAGGGGATCTTCCCAAGCCAGGGATACAACCTGCTTCTGCTGCACTGCAGGCGGGTTCTTTACTACTAGCGCCACCAGGGAAGCCCAATTTAAAGGGGTACATTTTCTTATGTGAGAAAAAGGAGAATCAATGATGATAGGTTAAAAGACTGAACTGAACTGCATTTATCACTAGTAAATAAAATCTGCTGAGATTGATGCTAACATCCTGGGAGAGCAGTCAGAGAGGACGGCATAGGGTGTGACCGTGGAGAAAAAGAGCAATGAGGAGAGATGGACAGGATTGGGGCCAACCTCCTGAGGAAGTGGGCGGGGAAGAGCCCTGGATGTGCAAGTCAGTGTACCTTTCACTCTTTAAATTAATTTTTAATTAGATGATAATTGCTTTACAATATTGTCTTGGCTTCTGCAGTACAACAACGTGAATCAATCGTAAATATACATACATTCCCTCCCTCTTGAATCTCCCTCCCACTCCCTCATCCCACCCTTCCCTCTAGGTCATGACAGAGCTCTGATCTGAGCTCCCTGTGTTATACAGCAGCTTTGAGTCTGTACTCAGGCTTTGCTCAGCTGTGTGCCTCTGTTTTGCCCCCAAATGCATAAGAATCCACTGGCACGATAATCTGCCAGTCTATCTATTCTGTCCTCTTCCATCTCTTTCTGAGACAGGTCTGAGGCAATTTTTATCAAAATATATTTACTCAATAAGGTTAATAAAATTTTAAAAGGAGAGACATCACTTTGCCAATGGAGGTCCATATAGTCAAAGCTATGACTTATTCAATGGTCATGTATGGTTGTGAAAGTTGGACGATAAAGAAGGCTGAATGCAGAAGAATTGATGCTTTCAAATTGTGGTGCTGGAGAAGACGCCTGAGAGTCCCTTGGACAGCAAGATCAAACTAGTCAATCCTAAAGGAAACAACATATTGCTGAACATGTAACAGCGGACTCGTCCAAAATTCCAAAAGGGGTACGTCAAGTTGTATTTTGTCACCCTTCTTATTTAACTTATCAGAGTACATCATGTGAAATGCTGGGGTGTATGAAACATAAGCTGAAATTAAGATTGCTAGGAGAAATATCTACAACCTCAGCTATGCAGATGATACCAGTCTAATGGTAGAAAGTGAAGAGGAACAAAAGAGCCTCTTGATGAGGGTGAAAGAGGAGAGTGAAAAAGCTGGTTTAAAACTCAACATTCAAAAAACTAAGATCATGGCATCTGGTCCCATTGTGCAGGCATGCTTACTAAGTTGCTTCAGTCATATCTGATTCTTTGCAACACTATGGACTATAGCAGGTCAGGCTCCTCTGTCCATGGGACGGACTCTCCAGGCAAGAATACTGGAGTGGGTTGCTGTGCCCTCCTCCAGGGGATCTTCCTGACCCAGGGATCGAACCCAGGTCTCTTACATCTCCTGCATTGGCAGGCGGGTTCTTTACCACTAGGGCCACCTGGGAAGCCTCCAGTCCCATCACTTCATGGCAAAAAGATGGGGAAAAAGTAGGAACAGTGACAGATTTTATTTTCTTGGGCTCCAAAATCACTGTGGACTGTGACTGTAGCCACAAAATTAAAAGACGCTTGCTCCTTGGAAGAAAAGCTGTGACAAACCTAGAGAGCATAGTAAAAAGCAGAGATATCACTTTGCCGACAAAGGTCTGTACTGTCAAAGCTGTGGTTTTTCCAGTAGTCATGTATGGATGTGAGAGTTAGACCATAAAGATGGTTGAGCGCCCAAAAAATGATGCTTTAGAATTGTGGTGCTGGAGAAGATTCTTGAGAGTCCCTTGGACAGCAAGAAGATCAAACCAGTCAATCCTAAAAGAAATCAACCCTGAATATTCACCGGAAGGACTGAAGCTCCAGTACTTTGGCCACCTGATCTGAACAGCTGACTCACTGGGAAAGACCCTGATGCAGGGAAAGACTGAAGGCAGCAGGAGAAGGGGGCGACAGAGGATGAGATGGCTGGATGGCATCACCAACTCGATGGACATGCGTGCATTCTAAGTCACCTCAGTCATGTCCAACTCTTTGTGACCCCATAGACTGTAGCCTGCCAGGCTCCTCTTGTTGAAAAGAATCGGACATGACTTAGCAACGGAACAACAAACGATAACAACAACAACAAGGCTATTAAAAAGCAAAACGATTATAAACTTACTTGCCATCCTCTTTCTCAACCCCTGACCCTCAGTCAACCCTCCGTCCATCACACAGTCTCATACTTTGAGATCTAACTCAAGACCTCTCACCAATCTGACTGTTCTATCTTGTCCTTCTATTATTTCATGTACATAAATTTATTACAGCATTTATTGTGTTATCTTGTCTCCAGTGTACTTGACAAAGCATCTGACATGTGTTATGTACTCAAATAGTTACTGAATGAGTGAAAAATTAAATGAGAATCAGAATCAAGGAGAATAACAGAAGGTTAGTATTCTACATATACAGATTGAGATAGATTTTTGTGTTGAACATCAGATTTGGCTCTGAAAGTCAGAGTCAAAAGAAACACAGAAAAATCACATCATCATTACCAAAAGGAAAAGGGAAACATATTCACGGGGAAGCAGCGCTTATACCTAATTATACATAATTAACCTTTGGGGGCATTTTAACTAATATGTTTTAAACTGATTTTTCCAAGCAGGAGTTTCATATTAAATAAAGAATACTGTACTTCTCTACAAAATGGTGACCAAATTGTCAAAGAGTTATAACCAGAATTTCCCAGTACCACTGACACAAGAAGAACTCTAATTTATGTTTTAAATGTGACAAGAGTATCAGGGAAAAGGTTTTGGTTCTGTTGCTTCCAAGTAATCACTCATCACTGTAATTCAGTGGTACTATTTTTCAATCACTAGTCAAGCACCTTCTCTTTCAGCACATTTGTTTTGAGATGCTATGCTTCAGTATACTGAGCATGCACGTCCTGAGGTTCAATCCCTACCATTTATTCACTGTGTGATAAATTATAGAACCTCTTGGAGCTTCAGTTCCTCATGTGTAAAAATTATGTAAACAGTATATGAAGCAGTATATGGGTGCCTTCTTTACCACTAGTGTGACCTCAGAAGCCCGAGGCTGTGTTAAGCACCTAATAAAGTGGCCCCCACTGAGTAGCCAATCAATCAGTGATGGTTATTATTCAGGGCAAAAATCCAGTCATCCCCTGGTTGCCCTTAATCAGAACACTTATAACTGCTCCACACATTTTGGGGGCAATAGTGAGGAAGGAACCCTTTCAGATCATAGGCCTGGGGCTTGCTGCCTCTGACTGCCGCTCTGATGACTTACTGGCTTCCCCAGCGGTGCAGCGGTAAAAGAACCTGCCTGCCAATGCAAGAGACACAGGAGACACGAGTTCAACTCCTGGGTTGGAAAGGTCCCCCAGAGAAGGAAATAGCAACTTACTCCAGTGTTCTTGACTGGGAAATCCCATGGACAGAGAAGCGTGGCAGGCTACAGTCCGTGGGGGCCCAAAGAGTTGGACACGACTGAGTGACCAAACGGCAACAAACGGTGCTGCTGATCATTGCCAAAACGATCGTTATCTCAGCACTCACCTGGAGGACGTCACCCTGCGTTGCAGCAGGGGAGCTGGAAGGTTCGCCTGCCTGAAGTCCTCTGCTTCCAGTGGTACGCACCCCCTCTCACCCCCCCGCCCCCAGCATCTGTCATTGACACCCCGCTGGATAACACAGCAGACTTTTCTTAGATTTACGCTTTCCCTTTATCTCCACAGCCAGCATCCTGGTCTTTATCACCGATCTTCACTCACCTTGTTCCAGTTCTTTCTACACAAATGACCAGGACAATCTTCCTCAAATCCTGAGTGTGGTGTTTAATGATCCCTTTTAGAAATTTTAGAGATAAAATGTGCTAACCTGTCAGATTATGGGTCTACCCATATCAGTATTTTATTTCTACACCAAAATTTTGTGGGGAGTTTCCAAAGGTTTTGAGGATATTGATCAATATGTTATTTGATATTTATAATACCTTATTTATCATTAACAACTTCCTCAGATCAGTTCAGTTCAGTTGCTCAGTCGTGTCCGATGCTTTGACACCCCTTGGACTGCAGCACACAAGACTTGCCTGTCTATCACCAACCCCCAAAGCTGGCTCAAACTCATGTCCATCGAGTCAGTGATGCCATCCAACCATCTCTTTCTCCGTCGTCCCCTTCTCCTCCTGCCTTCAGTCTTTCCCAGAATCAGGGTCTTTTCCAATGAGTCGGCTGTTGGTGTCAGATTGCCAAAGTATTGGAGCTTCAGCTTCAGCATCAGTCCTTCCAATGAATATTCAGGGTTGATTTCCTTTAGGATTGACTGGTTTGATCTCCTTGCAGTCCAAGGGACTCTCAAAAGAGTGTTCTCCAACACCACAGTTCATATGCATCAATTCTTTGGTGCCCAGCTTTCTTTATAGTCCAACTCTCACATCCATACATGACTACTGGAAAAAGCATAGCTTTGACTAGACGGACATTTGTTGGCAAAGTAATGTCTCTGCTGTTTTCAATATGTTGTTTAGGTTGGTCATAGCTTTCCTTCCAAGGAGCAAGCGTCTTTTAATTTCATGGCTGCAGTCACCATCTGCAGTGACTTTGGAGTCTAAGAAAATAAAGTCTGTCACTGTGTCCATTCTTTCCCCATCTGTTTGCCATGAAGTGATGGGACCAGATGCCATGATCTTAGTTTTTTCAGTGTTGAGTTTTAAGCCACCTTTTTCACTCTCCTCTTTCACTTTCATCAAGAGACTCTTTAGTTCTTCTTCACTTTCTGCCATAAGGGTGGTGTCATCTGTGTATCTGAGGTTACTGCTGTTTCTCCAGGCAATCTTGATTCCAGCTTGTGCTTCATCCAGACCAGCATTTCTCATGATGTACTCTGCATATAAGTTAAATAAGCAAGGTGACAATATACAGCCTTGACATACTCCTTTCCCAATTTGGAACCAGTTTGTTGTTCCATGTCTGGTTCTAACTGTTGCTGCTTGACCTGAGTACAGATTTCTCAGGCGGCGGGTGGCGGATAAGGTGATCTGTTATTCCCATCTCTTTAAGAATCTGCCATAGTTTGTTGTAATCCACACAGTCAAAGTCAAACAACACAAAGTCAAACAACTTGCTAAACAGCCTATTATCTGTTCACCTAGAATTTCTTTGTCTCCTTAGGACTGGTTTCTTGAAATAGATAATGATACAGTGCATGGTAGAGACAGAGTCGAAGGAGAAATGGATCTTTTTAGGTTTAGTCTCATGGTTTCTGCAGGACTTCCCAGATGGCTTAGTAGTGAAGAATCTGCCTGTCGATGAAGGAGACGCAGGTTGGATCCCTGGGTCAAGAAGATCCACTGGAGAAGGAAATGGCAACCCACTCCAGTGTTCTTGCCTGGGAAACCCCATGGACAGAGGAGCCTGGCAGGCTACATCTCATGGGATTGCAAAAGAGTCAGACACGACTTAGCGACTGAACAGCAACAATAACCAGCTTTCTGCAGAGACTGGGAAACACTCACCTAAGGCATGTAAGCTAGAGATGCTTCAGCTGGGATGATAACGGAGATTATGTGTTCATTTCAGCAAAGAAAAGAAAGTGAAAATGAAGTTGCTCAGTCATGTCTAAGTCTTTGTGACCCCATGGACTGTAGCCTACCAGGCTCCTCAGTCCATGGAATTCTCCAGGCAAGAATACTGGAGTGGGTTGCCATTTCTTTCTCCAAGGGATCTTCCCAACCCAGGGATCAAACTCGGGTCTCTGGCACTGCAGGCAGACTCTTTACCATCCGAGCCAGCAGGGAAGCCACAAAGAAGTAGAGAGAAAAACACTTTGATCTGGTGCTTTCCATTTGTCCCAGAAAATGGGACTTCAGAAGAAAGAAAAAAAAGAGAGAGAGATCTAGGCCCATATAGAAATGATTAAGCTCTGCTTATGAGGTAGTATAGAAGTAACTATCTCAATAGGTACCACTGACATAAGACTTTCTGTTCCTAAGTTTCATTCCCTTTTAATTTGTGATATGTGCTCATTAGAAATAGACTCAGTATTTAGGGGCTGAATTCTGTAGCTTTCCATTTATGTCCTATATAGTTAAACTTCTTAGCTCTTCATCAATAACAAATAATTATTCATTGACTTCTGCAAGAAAACACTATAACCAGGCACTGTGACACAGGTAGGCTTGTGTTACATATGACTAGACACACATATGACTGCATACATATATAACTGCAGTGAACATCTGTAGGATTTTTAATTTTTTTAAATTTTTGGCTGCCTAGCATCCAAGGTGTTTCCTATCTGCAAGAAAGTCCACTGTGTGGCATTGGAGTGTTGAAAGGAGCGTGAGACGGAAGTCCCTTTTCCCATCCCTCTTGTGCCTGGGGTGTGCACATTCCATATAGGCTAAGATAATTTCTTCCCTTGGTATTTTTATCCCAAAAGCAGACACAAAGACACAGGGATCATTTTGACATCTCTTGTGACTCAGGCAGATGATAAAGAACCTGCCTGCATGCAGGAGACCCGGGTTCAATCCCTGGGTTGGGAAGATCCCCTGGAGGAGGGCATGGCAACCCACTCTAGTATTCTTGCCTGGAGAATCCCACGGACAGAGAAGCCTGGTGACCTACAGTCCATGGGATCACAAAGAGTCAGACACGACTGAGCGACTAACACTTTCATTTCATTTCACTTTCATGGCAGCAAAGAGAGTCCACAGTAGTGTCCATGGGGCAGGGAGGATGTGCTTGGCCAGTGGCTCCCACGGCTGGACCTTGAGTATGATTCTTACTGTTAAGTCTCTGGTTCCTACATACTCTCTGAATCTGCTTCTCCAGCTGCCCTTTCTAGCTTGCTGGAGTTACTTAGATAAGTCTTCTGTTGCTTGGTGGGTCACTAACAAAAGTCTGACCAACAAAGGGTAAATACAGCTCCTCTCCACACACACTGTCTCAGGGCTTCCATCCACCTCCCTGCAGCCCTTCTATCTCAGTAGAGCTTCCAGGATCGCAGCAGCAGAGGAGTGTGAGAACTTACACTGGTTCTTACACGCTCTGGACCAGAAGCACACCGGGCACTTCCTCCCATGACCGTCAGCCAGCACCAGTCGCATCACCCATATGCCCGCACGGAGGCAGGAGTGGAACCTTCCTGTGTGCCCAGGAGGGAGAGGAGAGTCAAGTACAAGAGACACCAGATGCCTGTGCGTTGAGAGTACGGACCAAGTTCTGCTCAGTGTTCAGCAAAGCAGAAAACGAGGGAAACCTGGAGAGTCAGAGGAAGTGTACGGGAAATGCGCTAGTGCCCTGCAGCGTCACTCTGTACCAGCATCTCTGAGCCTCAGCCACCTCCCCTGGCTTGGTCTCAGCCGCAGCATCCAGGTGGTTCCAGCATCTGCTGCTTACCAGTCCCGAGAGGGCTGGCTGGTGCAGCGTTGCCTGTCTTCTCTGGACGCGAGTGAAACACTACATGGCAAGGTGTGGAGCCCCACTTTCCCAGAGGATGCCCAAGGAGCAGAAGGTGGCAGTCTGAAAGGGCTCCGAAAGTCATGGCCTGGGGGTCAGACTTTGACTAGCAGCAGGTGGGGATGGGGAGAGAAGGTGGCAGATCTCTTCTCTTCTCTTCCTTCTTCCCTCGAGGTGCAGTTTCTCCACACGGTCTGTCAGGAGACATGCTGCGTCTGGCACGTGGCAGACAGTGGCCAGCGTGGAGATCGTTCGCCTTGTGTGGCTTCCCTCCTTTTCCTGCTTCATTGTCTTTTTCTCCTACTCTTGCTGGCTTGGGTTTACACTCCCAAATATAACACTGTAAGAAAAAACTCACTTTCCTCTCCATCGCTTTATTCACTATTACTGCCACACTCGCAGGGCTTCCCGGGTGGCTCAGGGGTAAAGAACTTGCCTGCCAGTGCAGGAAATACCAGAGGCTTGGGTTTGATCCCTGGGTCAGGAAGATCCCCTGGAGTAAGAAATGGCAATGCCCTCCAGTATTCTTGCCTGGGAAATCCCATGGACAGAGGAGCCTGGTGGGCTGCAGCTCATGGGGTCACAAAGAGTCGGACACAACTGACCACCCACGCACCACACTCGTGTTCTCGCTACCAAACATGTAGGGTTTCCCCACACGCTGAGAATTTTTTCCGTTGCTGGTGGACACCTACTTGGTGTCATGCAGTTCAACTCAGTCCCGACACAATCTACCTCAGGTTATCGTTGGGTCCCACAAGGTGAGGGCTCAGCCTCATTAAACTGTCCCCACGTCAGAAGCTGATCGAAACCGTAGGCTGCCCTCTTCACTTCTGAGCGACTGGCTCAGGGCTCCCAGGATCCATTTCTCAAGTTCAACAGTTTGCTAGCTCACAGAACTCAGGGAGATGCTTATACTGACTGGTTTGGCACATAATAAAGGCTATGATAAGGGATCCAGACAAATAGTCAGCTGAAGAAATACGTGCAGCCAGGTTCAGAGGGCTCCTTACAACTATAGGTGTGTTCCCACGGCCCTTTGGCTAGAGGGTGTTGACGCAAGGTCGGGGAAAAAGAAAACAACGTTCTTCACAAACAGACACACGCGCCCCAGATTTATTGGTTCATTTTGTGCTTGGTAGATCAGACTTCAGTCCATAGCCACAGACCCTCCCGCTGTTGTCCCTGCTGTGGCTCCTACAGGGCCCACCTACTGGGAGGTGCCAGCCTTCTGTCGCCTCTGCACGGCGCAGCTCTGTTCCTGCTGGTCCAAGCGCGAGCGGCGGAAGCAGGGGCAGAGACTGCACTGTAGGGGCCCCGCGTCCCCTTGTGTTTGGGCTGCTGCCACCGAATCCCATGGCATTTGAAATGCCATAAGGAAAGTACTCTGCTTGTGGTGGCTGTGGTGTCTGGCTCTGGGAGAGCAACTCTTCTCCTGAGTCATGGGCAAGGCTGGCTCATGAGCTGAGGCCAGGGCTGGGACAGAGATAAAAGCTTTTCTCTCCTCTGCCGAACCCAGTTAGAACCAGACTTGCTGAGCCAGACCCAGCATTACAAATATTGTATTCCCATGTAGCTTGATATAGTCATTTAGTTTCAGGGAACACCAGGGTTTTCTTGGCAATGGATTCTATTTGCCCCTGAAGACTGTGATCTTTTTTTTTGGCTACCAGTTCACATATGAACTGTTGCCTCTTACATTGTAATGGCCTTTCTCTTGCCATTTTTAAAGGACATGTTTAGATTTTTATTTATCCTTTGTTTTTGGCTGCACCGGCTCTCTGCTGCTACACTGGGGCTTTCTTTAGTGGTGGTGCTTCTCTTGTTTTGGCGCACAGGCCCCAAGGCTCAGTAGTCATGGTGCGAGGGCCTTGCTGCCCCTCGGCATGTGGGATCTTAGCTCCTGGACCAGGGGTCAAATCCATGTCCCTTGCACCGCAAAGTAGATTCTTAACCGCTGGACCACCAGGGAACTTCCTGTCTTTCTATTTAATTTGATAAATACTTATTCAGCACCCTCCATGTGGCTGTGGAGAATATAAAACGGGGGAGGGGAGGATGAACTGAGTGAGGAGCACTGACATGTACACTACAGTGTATAAAACAGAGAGCTAGTGGGGAGCTGCCAGATAGCACAGGGGGCTCAGCTTGGTGCCCTGTGAGGACCTAGAGGGCTAGGATGCTGGTGGGGTGGCGGGGCGGGGGGGTACGAGGCTCAAGAGGGAGGGGATATGTGTCTGTGTCTAGCTGATTCACACTGTTGAACAGCAGAAACCAACACAACATTGTAAAGCAATTATACTTGTATTTTAAAAAACCCAATATACAAATGAATGGAGTATAGTTCTGATCTTAAGAAGTATATAATCTAGAAAGAGTGTCAGACATGTACATAAGCACCTCAGCGCCGGGCACTGTTCTTGTGCAGTTGCTAAGTCACGTCCAGCTCTCTGTGATTCCACGGACTGCAGCATGCCAGGAGTCCCTGTGCTTCACCAACTCTCAGAGCTTGCTCAAACTCATGCCCATCAAGTCAGCGATGCCATCTAGCCATCTCATCCTCTGTTACCCCCTTTCTTCGCCTGCCCTCAATCTTTCCCAGCATCAGGGTCTTTTCCAATGAGTCGGCTCTTTGCATCAGGTGACCAAAGTATTAGAGCTTCAGCTTCAGCATCAATCCTTTCAATGAATATTCAGGGCTGATTAAGCCGCATGTTGATAAATGCTATGAGTCTATATGCTGAAAGGATGGTGTTCAAAGGATAATGATCTATTTGATGAGTGCCTTTAATGTGCACGTACCGAACCAATGACCTTAACCTGGCTATCTCCCTTGATCCTCAGAAGAACCCTTTGAGCCAGACACCGTTGCCACTCCATTCTGCAGGTGAGACAGCTGTGGTCATGGTGCAGCTTGCTGAGATCCCAGGGCCAGTGAAGTACTGGAGTCAAACCCAGACGGCCTGCCTCTGGGTCTGTGCCCGTCCCAAATGCAATGTGTGTTTTTGTTATTCTATTGGTCTACAGTTTTTTTTTTTTTTTATTTTTTTAGGATGTTGTTGATCTCTGAGAACTGCTTTTGGGGAGTCAGAAAAATTATAAGGCAACCAGCAACCAGACCTTTTCAGAGGTGTCTGAAAATTCTTCCTGCTGTTGCTTCACGTGGGAGCGCATGTGACTGTGTCGGCGCTGAAACAGCGCCTGGAGTCTGAGGCGCTGACTGTACTCCCGTTGTTCTATGCATTCTGTACAGTCTTGGGAGGTTATTTTTAATGCAACATGCCAGAGTGGCATGTTGAAAGATCCATAGTAACCAGCTAACAGTAACAGTAGGGCCTGCCAAGTAAAAGTTCCGTAAATCAGTCATAAACGCAGTTACAAAATCCGGCCAGCGTCGTGTGCATGAGGGAGTGTCCTTGGAGGAGGCACAATCGACGCACAGTTTCACGGGATCTCCTCGAAATTCCAGGGCAGTAAAGAGCTCTTGTGGTAAGTTTTTGTTTTGTTTTGTTTTTAGGGGAAAAGAGTGAAAAAAGAGGCTTCCTGGAACTTTATTCTAACAAGGAACTTTCCCCCATGTGATCAGGTAGCTTAGAGAAGCTGAGGAAAAGACATACAGAGAAATGAATGTTTCAGATACCAAGGCCCCTCCTTTCTCGTGTTTTTAATATTTTTGGACTCTTTCCTTTCCCACCACTACACCCCACATTCAGACCTCATAACATGGTGTCCTGAGAAGCCTCATCGCTTTTATCTGTCTATCCACCCTCAAGTCTATGGAATTCACAGCGGTGAAAATCGCCCCAGGCAGGATTTTGGACTTCTTACCCTTCGAGTGTGAATTTTACAAGGAGCTCCCAAGTGCTACCAGACCAAATAAAAGCTTACACTTTGCAACACGAGGGGCTTTCTCTATGATAGGTGGACAGCAAACCCTGGGAGGGAACAAGACACTTGACATGGGGTTTGAGAATTACGAGGAAGACTTTCCTCACAGGCAGTGGGCACATCATCAACGAACACTGAGTCATGTGTTACTTTGGAAACACTGGAGAAATCATCTTCGTGTATTTGGCTTCCTGCTGTCACAGAAAACTTGGCCATGGGGAGCAGGCTATTCATCATCAACACAAGAGTACCTGCCACGTGGGTGCTCAGCCGTTCAGTCGGGCCCGACTCTGTGGACCCCATGGACTGTAGCCTGCCAGGCTCCTCTCTCCAAGGGATTTCTGGGGCAAGAATACTGGAGTGGGTTGCCATTTCCTCCTGCAGGGGATCTTCCCAACCCAGGGACTGAACCCAGGCCTCCTGCATGGCAGGAGGATTATTTACCAATGAGGCATCAGGGAAGCCTGTGTCATACAGAGTATGACACAAGTATAAATACACCACAGGCTGGAAACTGAAGCACCGATAACTTGATAACTTAATCCTCAAGAAAAGACTGAATCTGGGCCTGCAGGAGTAGATTTCGAGGCCCTTCCCCAATCGTCCTCATCACCATTCGCACCATCCCTTTTTTCCCTTGACTGTGCAAGTGGCCGGTTCTATCCTTGCTTACAAAGCAACTGTTCACACACCACTGTCCTCTTGGAGAGGGAGGTGTGGGGTCAAGGTAGAAGAGGACTGAAGGAAACCGAAAGGAAAACTTTTCAAGCAGTGCCACCTGAAGAGCAGTTAGAAACGAGATAAACCCCCTCTGCCTGTTGAAACCTCTGTTATTGGGAAGATGTGATTTAGCTCCTAACGTCACAGAAACAGTTGTTACTGGTAAAACAAGGTGTGGCTGTGTAACCCGAAAGGCTAGAGATAAGCTGAAGTAGAAGGCTCTTTCCAAGGTGCCTCTCAGGATGCCTACCTGGGAATTCCCCAGGGCAGATTTCTTCCCCCAGAAGGAAATTCTTGTTGAACAGAGGGGAGTTACGAAACTGACTTTTCTCTGTTTACTGTGAAGGTTTTCACTTCAGGGACTTTGATACGTTGGACACATTCTCTCCCCACCCCAACCCCTGCCACACCTTTCCCCATTACGATGATACATCACATAAAATGGATCATTTTAGCCATTATTTTTCTTAAGTATTTATTTATATGGCTGTCCTGGGTCTTAGTTGCAGCATGCGGGGTCTACAGTTGCAGTACAGGGGATCTAGTTCCCTGACCAGGGATCAAACCTGGGTCCCCCTGCGCTGGGGGCATGCAGTCTTAGTCGCTGGATCCCCAGGGAAGTCCCTAACCATTTTTAAAGCATATAATTCAGTGGCATTGAATACATTCACAGTGTTCTGCAACCATTCATTCCCAGTACGTTTTCATCCTCCTAAACAAACTCTGAGCCCATCAAACAACAACTCCTCATTTCTGCTTCCCCCAGGCTCTGGTAACCTCTATTCTGCTTTCTGTCTCGATGAATTTGCCCATTCTAGGTACCTCATCATTCCCTGTGGCTCAGACGGTAAAGCGTCTGCCTGCAATGCGGGAGACCAGGGTTTGATTCCTGGGTCGGAAAGATTCCCTGGAGAAGGAAACGGCAATCCACTCCAGCACTCTTGCCTGGAAAATCCCATGGACGGAGGAGCCTGATAGGCTACAGTCCATGGGGTCTCAAAGAGTTGGACACGACTGAGCGACTTTATAAGTGGAGTCATGCATATTGTCCTCACCAAGTGTGTCCGGCTTATTTTTTCAGCATTCATTCCATGTCTTTATATGTATATAATTTGTTTTGACTGCACTGGCTTTTTGCTGCTATGCAGGCCTTTCTCTGGTGGCGGTGTGCACGCTTCTCAGTTCATTGGCTTTTCTGTGGCACGTGGGCTTCGGTAGTTGCAGTTTCCGGCCTCTAAGGCATCGGCTCAATAGCTGTGACGCACAGGCTTAGCTGCTCTACAACACGTGGGATCTTCCTGGATCAGGGATTGCACCTGTGTCTCCTGCATGGACAGGCGGATTCCCTCCCACTGATCCACCACAGAAGCCCTCATCCCATGTTTTCACACGTTTCAGACTTTCATTCCTTTCTAAGGCTGAATAATATTCCACTGTATGTATAAAGCATATTTTGCCTCTCCATTCATTGCTGAGGGACATTTGTTTCTACCCTTTGGCTACCATGAATAATACTGCCACGAACATCAGTGTACCATTATCTGTGTGTGTCTTTGTTCTCAATTCCTTTGGGTACACACTTAAAAGTGAAACTGCTGGATCAAATGGCAATTCTATGTTAAACTTTTCAAGGAAGTTTGGGCACATTTAAAGAGAGTATAAATCACAGCTGCTGCTGCTAAGTCGCTTCAGTTGTGTCCGACTCTGTGTGACCCCATAGACGGCAGCCCACCAGGCTCCTCCATCCCTGGGATTCTCCAGGCAAGAACACTGGAGTGGGTTGCCATTTTCTTCTCCAATGCATGAAAATGAAAAGTGAAAGTGAAGTCACTCAGTTGTGTCCGACTCTTAGCGACCCCATGGACTGCAGCCTACCAGGCTCCTCCATCCATGGAATTTTCCAGGCAAGAGTACTGGAGTGGGTTGCCATTGCCTTCTCCATAAATCACAGAGGCAAGCCCAAATGAGAAGTGTCAATTGGATTTGGGAGAAAAAGAAAAAAGTGCTTGGTAACCCTGATATAAGCAGTGGGGGTGGAGGTGAGGAGACAGAAGCCAGATTAGAGTGGATTGGCATGTGAATGGGAGAGAAGCAGAGATAGCTATTTGTTCAAGTCCTATGAAGATCTGAACTATGAACAATGGGGAAAAGGTAAGGTGGTAGCTGGAGGAACAAAGTTGAGAACTGGCTTTTTTAAGTAGGAGAATCTTGAGCATTTGGAGTGCTCATGGGAGATAGGAGCCAGAGTGGTGACAGTCAGCAGAGGTCTCTGAGAAGGCAAGAAAGGGCAGTGGCTGGAGCTGCTCTGCCCTGCACCAAGGATGCATTTCTGTATAATAACAGAGAGGACAGGACAACTTCCAGTGCAACTAAATTTAGTCTTTCAAGGGCATTTTTTGAGTTTGGCATCGAGGGTGAAGACAAAGTGAAACACTACGTGGCTTTCACTCTATTGGTACAGGAGAGGAGGGAAGGCTTGAACCCCCAAACTAAAAACAGGGCAAAAACCGCTCATGTCCCAAGGGAAAGACACAGACGTGGTATTATCACTTTCAGTAGAGGAAGTACTTCCAGCCTTGGAGGAGGACCAATAATAAGGGAGCCTCCACTACAGCGTACATTCCTTGGGACAGCATTTAAGATCTAGATGGACTTCCCTGGTGGCTCAGATGGTAAAACAGTCCGCCTGCAGTGCAGGAGACCTGGGTTTGATTCCTGGGTTGGGAAGATCCTCTGGAGAAGGGAATGGCAACCCACTCCAGTATTCTGGCCTGGAGAATTCCACGGAGTGAGGAGCCTGGCGGGCTACAGTCCATGGAATCGCAAAGAGTTGGAGATGACTAAACAACAGATAGGAAAACCATGAGACATTTTTAAACCCAAAAGAGATGATGATGGGACAACAGGTGTATACTGGGACTGTCCCAGGCAGACTGGGATGAATGGTTACCCTCATTCTATACCAGAATCTGCATCTGAAGATTAAAATGAAGATTAGGATTTTAAAAGGCTCTGAAAAGTACTCTAGTAAAGAAACTTGTTTTATACTGGTTAACTCAACATTTCCCAAATTTATCTTACTATGGCATCCTGACCCTGCTTTTTTCCCCCTCAGAGAAGCACATACTAGCACCTAATAAGTGCTTCCAGAGCAGAAAAGTGAAAGAGATGTGGGAGTCTGGAGGATTTGGTCTGGCACACAGACAGCAGTGGAAGGTGAGATCAGAAAGTGAATTGAGCCACATCCTAGAGGACTTAGAGGGCCAGAGTTGCAACTTGTTCTTGATGATCAAAGTGATTAATGCCATTTCTCACGGCAGCACACAGAATAGGCACCTGAAAGGCGACAAGAATTCCAAAGAATGCTTCTCAGAAGGGCAAAATGGTGCACTTTTCCTTCCTTTCCTATTTCTGTTCCTTCCTTAATCTCTGTGATTAGGAGAGACGAAAAAACTCCACGGCAGGGACCTTCTTCAGTTTATGAGATATGTTCAACTCCTGTCTTCTCCTCTCACTCTAGTTTCCTGTGTGAGTCTAAAGGATAAAGAGATGGAAGAACGCTGGGTCTCGAAAAGAAGAGGCATCTCAGTTCTATTCGATACTGTGGGTGCTACACTCTAAGATGTGGATTTGAATACAAAGAGTCTGCTGGTGGGAAGAAAACAAACCAGTGGTTATCATTGGTTGGTCACAGCTAAGACTTTTCTTAACCAGGGGCCATGTATCTGGCAACCTGATTTACAGGACAAAACAGATACAAAGCAGGAACCATTCAAAATAAACTCCTGGGGAGGCCAAAACTTACCAGAGCAGGCTCGACACACCTTAGGAACCACAAGACAATTCTCAGAAACTCCCCATACTCATTTGCACAAACTTCCAGTAAATTTAGTAATCCAGGTTTCTAGCATGTACTAAATTTAATAGCAAGTTAAAAGGGAAGGAAAAATTAACAGGGGTTGGTACATTTAAGTGAAAAGGGAAGGTGTAAGACTATAAAAATTCAATAACAGGACTAACATGGAGCCAAGGTTTGAAGGCATCTTTTAGAGGTTAAAAACTATTTGGTTATACCATAGAGACACGCTTATTTATAAGGATTATTTGGATTCATCAAAGGATGTTTAAGAATGTTCCAGTGTTTAAAGTGGTAAGAAAGCACGTAAGACATTTTAGAAACATTTCAATCCAAAATGTTGCGACTTTACAAGTTTGGTCAATACAGTTATCTGTTATCTAGGGGAGTCACTGCGTAAATCTGGTATTCCTCCAGCTGCTGCTTCCTTTAGAAAGAAGTTCATTGTCAATTTTTTTCCCATCCATATTTCAACATCAATTATTAATCCTGTGGGTTGAAAGGAGATCACATGGCAACAAAATATTTTGAAAACAGTCTCGCAATTTGAAGATTAAAGAAATCATTAAATTAAATTACTCTGCCATCAAATGTTTATGACTGTTTAAAGTTGGCCAGCCAGTGGCACTCTGTAAAGGAACAAAAACTGAATTATGTCATAAAATACAGCAGCTAAACTCTCTTATCACTTAAAAGCCACTTGCGGTTCTCAAATGGAGATGCTGGCTGTTCAGAGGTGCAGAGGATGATCCGGTGTGTAATAAAGCAGCTGTAGCGACTTAGCAGCAGCAGGCACTGTATCAGCTGCCCTCCAGGAAGGAGAGGGCCAATGGTGCAGTCCATAGGAACCTATTTTTTTCTCCTTAATATTTGACTTTGGAGTGTTTCTGCCTACTTTAAAGACAGCAATTTGACCTCATCAAAAAGTGGCGGTGAAAAACAGATAAAGGTGCCCTTAAAGGTGGATATGAGAAAAGTTCAGAAGTTTTGAAAAATTAACATTATTTAACACCATGTTTGCCACGTTGAAAATAATGAAGTACAGTTTACAATATATGGTCATTGTCCTTATTTCTTGGCAAACAATAGCATTTCCACTTTTCAATCCAAATTGAGCTACACAGCTGAAGAGTTACACTGTTAGAAAACTACATTTCCTCTCGGATAATGTGAATGTGCTAATAAGATTTATCAGTTTCTTGTCTCATAATTTAAGGAGGTTTGCTTTTATTCATTCTTTATCAGAAATAAATATGGATTTCTTAAAAAAAAACTGTCTCTAATATATGAGCTAACCTTGGGAATTCAAAAAAACTATGAACATCTGCTTTAAAAGATGTGGTATACTCTGCTGACTGCTAAATAGGAAACACAAACAAGCCTTGCTGTATGGCTTAGGTGCCTTATGGCTGCCATTCCTCGAGAGAGGTTGTGCAGAACACATAATTCGTCTACTTTGTAGAGTACGACTTTTTAAAAGTAACAAAATTTTAGAGTTTGAAGAAATCCCTGTGTGTGATCTTAGACCAGAAGCACTGGCACTACCCAGAAGCCTGACAGAAATGCAGATTCACGAATCTCACCAGCCCCCCTGAATCTGAGTCTCTAAGAGTGAATGCAGGAACCTGTTCTTTGAAGCTCTCCCAGGTGACTCCAATGTGTACTGAAGTCTGAGATTTCTCAGACATCACAGAGCATCACCGAACCTATACAAAATGTGCAGAGGGACATCTGCTATCTGCCAAGGGACAGTTAAAAAAAATTTTTTTTTTCTTTTGAGAGAAAACTTTTGAGTATTGAACTGATATCTGTGTTCCTGAATCTCTCTTCTAATTCTACCTGTCTGGAGTCACACAAACAAGTCCGTTCTGTTTTCCCTTGTTGAGATGTGAGATAGTCTGTATGAAGGCTAAGGCACAAACAGCTCCTGGGTTTGCATTGTTAATTCTAGCATTAATGCATGTGTGACTGTGGGCAAGTTATCTGACCGCTCTGAGTAGGCCTACACCAAACTAAAAAGCTTCCACATGTCAAAAGAAACAAGGAACAAGGTGAAAAGGCAACATATGGGTGGGAGAAAATATTAGCATATCATCTACTGATAGAATTTAGGTTAATATTCAAAATATATAAAGAACTAATACAATCCAACAGCAAAAGAACAAATAATCCAATTAAATTATGGGCAGAGGATCTGAACAGACATTTTTCCAAAGAAAAAGACATCCGTATGGTCATCAGGTACATGAAAACATGCTCAACATTGCTAATCATCAGGGAAATGCAAATCAAAATCACAATGAGATATCACTTTGTATCTGTTAGGATATTTATTATCAAAAAGACAAGAGGTTAAGTATTGGCAAGAATGTAGAGAAAGGCAGCCCTTGTGCACTGATGGTGGGGGTCTGAATTTGTAGAGCACTGTGAAAACCAGTATGGCGTTCCTCAAAAAATTACAAATATAACCACAACATGATCCAGCAATCCTACTTCTGGATGTATGTCTGAAGAAACGAAATCAGGACCTCAAAGAGATATCTGCACCCCTGTGCTCACAGCAGCATTATTCACAACAGCCAAGACATGGAGACAACCTCATGGTACATCAGTGAATAAATGGATTCAGAAAATGTGAAATGAATGAGTGAAGGAAGAACATGGAATGTCATTCAGCCATAAAAAAGAAGGAAATCCTGCTTTTTGTGACAACATGGAAGGACCTTGAGAGCAAAAAATAAATACTGTGTGTTTCTCTTATATGTGGAATTTAAAAGAGCTAACCACACAGAAATAGAGTGGAACGGTGGTTGCAGGGAAATGGTAAAATGTTGGTCAAAGGGTACAAACTTCCAGTTACAGATGAATAAGTTCTGAGGATCTAACGTACATCATGGTGACTGTAGTTAGTACTGTATTATAAACTTGAACATTGTTAAGAGTAAATCTTAAGTGTTATCACCACAAAAAAGAAAAACTAAAGGTCATTATATGAAATGAGGTGATATGTGAAATAATGTTAATGAGGTAACAATTCCACAATTGTATCAGATTTATTTGTACACCTTAATTATGCACTATGTCAATAATTCAGTAAAGTTGGAAAAAATAAATGCTATGATTAATGCTCTAGTAGCTAAACACTTACGTGTATCTTTAATTATTTAAGAGAAATTTCTGAAAGTGTAACTTCTTAGGATAAAAAGTCTGCATGGTTTTATGATTTCCAATACATATTGCCAAATTGTTAAGTCCTTTGCAGAAGGACTTAACAATTCACACTTTGACATGAAGTATATGAGGATGCCTATTTCTTCAAATTCTTGTCAGCATTGAGAATTACCCTTCTTCCTACCTTTATGTTTGGTAGATTGAGGGATTACTGTTTCAACTTAAGTCTTTTGGAATAATAATGAAGATAAACCATTTTGTTTATGAATCATTTATATTTCTTCTTTGCATGGTTGCCAGTTCAAGTCTGACTTTAGCACACACACAGTTCCATGCCTCTCCCATCCTGTATTTGTACACAGTGGCTTTTTCTTTTTTCTTTTTATGGGCCAGTATGCAGGAACTTCCATTTTTCCCTTTGCAATCATCTTGTTAAAGCCAATAGTTTCAGCTTTTTGGATCCTCATTCTCTCATCCTGTGTTTGCTGTCCTTTCTGGTTTGGTTTTAACTGCAAATCTGAAATATTTGCAAAATGTTGTTGTATTTTCATCTTTTACGAAGGTTGTCAGCAGGACAGGGCTGGTGCTCCCTCAGGAACTGGCGCTGTCCCGACATCGACTGGTTCACTAGACGGGCTACGGGATGATGTCCCATCACTACCGTGGATGGTGCTGGGATCCCCAGTGTTCAGACATCCTCTTGGCCTTAGGGCTGGCCACTGCAGCTGCGCCTCAAGGCCCACTGAAGCCACAGGATTACAAAGTTTTGACTGCTCCTTTGGCTATGAACTTCTAAGACATTTGTAATAGTATCTCACTCATTTCTTTACGTGTCTCCAGATCCTTCCCTCAGTTTCTTGTTCAGAGTAGTCATTCAACGGAGGTGTATAAAACTGAACATAAACTTTCCTGGCTGCTTTGCCTACAGGGACAAATGACTCACCTCCTCCTCAACTCTGTAGGCTGATCAATCCTACATCTAAGTAGCAACATATATTGCTACACACACACACACACACACACACACACACACACACACACATACATACACACACACAGAAAAGCTTCATGGAGAAAACTCATGTTATATACTCCATTGCTGAAACAGGGTAGAAATTGAAAACTCTGATACACTCCATTTTTAAAAGAGTAATTTCTTTTTTTTTTGTTTTCTGCAATTATGGATCTTTAGTAAGAATTTATTGCTGAAAAGTGAGCCTGAGGTTTGATGCATGATACTGGATGCCTGGGGCTGGTGCACTGAGACGACCTGAGGGATGGTATGGGGAGGAAGGAGGGAGCGGGGTTCAGGATGGGGAACACGTGTATACCTGTGGCGGATTCATGTTGATGTATGGAAAAAACAATACAATACTGTAAAGTAATTAACCTCCAATTAAAATAAATAAATTTGTATTTAAAAAAAAGTGAACCTGAGGCACTGTCAGTTTCTAGGTCATAAAATAAAGATTAAATCCAAAGAGGCTTGAAAACTTAAGAAATAAATATCTGGTTATTCAAAGCAGAGTAGTCTCAAACATTCTAGTTAATGTTCTCTTTTCTCTGATGTCCAGCCTCACTGCAGTTTCAGACCATGAGACTTTTGATCATTAGTTCTGTCCAAATCTAAAACCTGNCTTCATGGAGAAAACTCATGTTATATACTCCATTGCTGAAACAGGATAGAAATTGAAAACTCTGATACACTCCATTTTTAAAAGAGTAATTTCTTTTTTTTTGTTTTCTGCAATTATGGATCTTTAGTAAGAATTTATTGCTGAAAAGTGAGCCTGAGGTTTGATGCATGATACTGGATGCTTGGGGCTGGTGCACTGAGACGACCCGAGGGATGGTATGGGGAGGAAGGAGGGAGCGGGGTTCAGGATGGGGAACACGTGTATACCTGTGGCGGATTCATGTTGATGTATGGAAAAAACAATACAATATTGTAAAGTAATTAACCTCCAATTAAAATAAATAAATTTGTATTTAAAAAAAAGTGAACCTGAGGCACTGTCAGTTTCTAGGTCATAAAATAAAGATTAAATTCAAAGAGGCTTGAAAACTTAAGAAATAAATATCTGGTTATTCAAAGCAGAGTAGTCTCAAACATTCTAGTTAATGTTCTCTTTTCTCTGATGTCCAGCCTCACTGCAGTTTCAGACCATGAGACTTTTGATCATTAGTTCTGTCCAAATCTAAAACCTGCATTTCTTGCCTAAGCACTTTCCAGACTGTCTCACGGAACCCTCACGAGAAAGAAGTGCACAGAACCCTTTTAGAAGAAAATAATGTACATAGATTTCTAATCCTGAGGTTATTTTTAATTTTATACTTATATAATATGTACACTGATAAAAGCAGATTTAAACTTATAATACTTAGAGCTTTTACTAAAATTAAAAAAGAGAAATTTAGGGATCTAATACAAATAAAACTGCAAAACAATGTAATTCAGATGAATAGCATAAGCTTGATGTGATGAATGGTCTTGTTTGAACTTTGGGTTAGATATGGAAAAAATATCTATATTAACTTGATTCCCAGCACTGTGAAACATGGTTTGAGTCATTATCATTAGCCTTCCCCTTAATCAGTGATCTTGTATTCATGCTAATAATTTGAGTAATGCACCCTAAAAATAATACTAAAAAATTGTTTTATAACAAATCCTTAACTGTGGGTTTGCCATTACTCTTATTGCTATTACCACACAAGATGGTAGGTACAAACCAGGACCTATGATACTATGATATACTTACTCTTTTAAATGTGGTCCTGACTGCTGTGGGTCAGCTCTTCAAGTCTGGCTTCCCCTTTATTACCACACACTGTGTGATGGCTGGGTTTTCCCACTACTTCTTCCTACTTAAATGACTTTGAACCTCTAATTTGTGCTATTAACCTCAAAATGTTTTGGCTTTTCATGTGGTAAGAATGAGACTGTAAACGTGAACAGAGCATGCACACTGTTATCTGGGGTGGCTAGTCATCTAGATAATCTCATCATATATTTATATTACACCCATACTTTTCACTGAGGTGAAAATTCCAAATTAAGAGTTTCTAAACAAACCTTACGAGAGTTGATCTTTGGAGAAACATTTTAACACATTTATGAAGAGGTATGATTCAGCAATTTCCCTGGTGGTCTGGTGGTTAAGAATCTGCCTTGCAATGCAAGGGATACCAGTTCAATTCCTGGCCAGGGAAGATCCCACAGGCGGCGGGGCAGCTAAGCCTGAGTGCCACGACTACTGAAGCCTGTAGAGCTGGTGCCTGAGCTAGGCAACAGAAGAAGCCATCACAACGAGAAGCCTGCAGACCATTACTGGGGGGTAGCCCCTGCTCCCTGCAAGTAGAGAAAGCCCTCGTACAGCAACGAAGACTCAGGACAACCAAAAAATAAATCAACATCTTTTGCATAGAGTCAGGGACTAGGAGTAAATGCACTCAGGCAAATCACGCACTGAGCAGAGTCCAGGACATACTGGTTAGGATCCCCACCACTATTACTATGAGTCTGTGTAAAACTTCAAGGCGGCAGCCGTCCTGGACTGGTCTGGTTTAGGAGGGGTTCAGACAAAGTGAATTCTTTACACTGATACTGAAGAATAAATAGGGGTTTGAGAGGGACAGAGAAAAAGCCTTGTACAGAGGCCGCCGAAGACAACATGGCTGTGAGTTACAAGGAACCGTGAGGAGGGAAGGTCAGGTGAAAGCTGAGGGTGTGTGCAGCAGGGGACCACGTGCAGGAAGCTTGCTGGGGCCTGAACCAAGAAGTCAGGGCTTGCTTTATTTCACAGGTACTGGGAAACAAGGGAAGACTTTGGATTGAAAAATAGCATGACCGAGGTAGAATGGCTTGTAGAGAAACAACTCTTCCGTAGGCAGAGGAGATGCCAGCCACCATCCCATGTGCTCCTTTGCTGTAACCTCTTGATGACTTACATCCTGAACTTAAAGCCAACACACACATGCAGGTAATGGTCTGGGAACATGAGGCGGGAAAACATTGTCCTCAGTCCCCAAAGGACACAGAGCCCAGGTTTCACTGTTTTGTATACTAACCAAGTCAGCTTTTCTTTATCTCTGAGCCATGTACCCTGAGTGTGGGTATGTGTGTCTGTATACACTCATGTATGTATTTTCAGCAGGGTATACATTTGTATCAAATTACATTTTTCATGTGATTTGTACAAGATCACACAGCAATTTTAATGATTTATGAATTTCTTCTAGTCGTTGTGTTCACATCCCTTTTACTATTCTTTCCTTAAATAAATAGATCATTGTTGGGACTCCAACAAGGCAAGATGCAAGCAAATGAAACCTAGCTTCCTTTGAAATACCTGAAGATGTGGCACCAAATGATTAGACTGGAGATGTAACTGTTCCCTTTCAAGGAAAAAAAAAAATGTGTTCCTCGCTTTGCTACGGTTGTCATTACTCCCTTTTATTTCCCAACCCCGAGCCTGTGTGTCAGTGGTGTTTATCGTCACAATAGTGCTCTTGTTTCGCTTCTGGTTGCTTCCACACATTGATTTTCATTCCCTACTTGGCATCTATGTACATTTTAGCTTGTGACTCATGGATAAAACCAATTTTGATTTTCCGGTCTGAAGTTGAATTTTTATAGGTATTTCTTCTAAATATTCTTAGACAAGCTAAATGCAGCATTGACTATCATAAATGCTGAACAGCTGAGGTCAGGCCAACTCGTGGTTGTAACTCATGTATACCACGTTTCTTGGCCTGGCTAATTCTGTGCATTCATTGACAAAGAGAATCTGCCAGAAGTTGTTTTCTATTTGACGGCAGGCCAACAGATGCTGTGAAATCATGCCACCACGTGCCAAGTTGTCACCTCGGTATCCCTGTTATCAGAGACTTCATTGTACAAATCCCTTGCCCACTACTATGTCATATTTACTTGCTCAGATAGATAAAGGCCCATGTCCAGATGACTGAACTCTTAGGAGGGTTCTATTTTTACCTGATTCCCTAAAAGCTATATACGAGTGACAAATATTTCCATAGGGTTAATGAATAGGTGTTTAAGTCTCCTCTGCTCTTATTAAATACTAGCTTTTTCTTTCATACTTGGAACTCTGTTGAATTTGTGGATGAGAAACATTTTCCGTATATAATGAATCCAGGGATTTTTTAACCTATTCAGCTTTGTTATATATATTGGTCACTGTTTTAAGGAATTGTTCTCAATCTAACCAAGAATCAAATAACCCAAGAATTTGGTACTCCTTCATTTAGAATATTTTCATATTTTTGATTAATACATGTAGAGAATATTTCTTGATAAGATCAAGAAATGACCAAGGGGATCATGTAGCTTTAGCCATCCTTGTTTTTATCATTTGCCAAAAAATTTCCTTAGCTTCGTGGAAACCACATAGAAACCAAATGACTTGGTTTTCTTTCCACTTCTCTAGGCAACAAACCAATTTTTTTTAGTTTCCATGGACACCCACTTGAGCAACAGTAGTTAGATCTGTAAAAACTGCTATCTGACTTGGAGTCTAATGGTGACCTACACACCAGCACTGGTAATTCAAGCTTGGCTCTCTAAGGGACCTACATGTATGAGACTGGTTGCTGGCATCTGGGATAGTACCCAGTTCCTGTCCCTGGTGCTTTTCCAGTTTCTTAATTTGTGGAGGTTCACACATCATTATGGATCTTGTCTTGATATCTGGCTAGTCAGAAAGCTTCAAAATAAGGAGTGGGAATGGTAATAAAACAGGTCTAGTTGAAATAGATTTACTTTCTTTCTACTTGGTTAAGAAAGAGGCTGCTATTTTAACTCAGTTAAGAAGTAGTACTTATTTGGAAATCCTTGTGGGAAGCCCAAAATGTACTTGAAGTGAGAGAAGTCATAACTTATTGAGCACATATGAAGCATAGCTCTGACTCCAGGCAGCAACTGAAAGTCCATCTGTACAGGCCCTGGAGAAACATAAGAAAAGATTGAACTGCATTCTCCTGTAACACATACAAATTCTCCAGGGCCTGTTCCCTTCTAACTTAGGATAGAACAAACAGTTAATTGAAAAGATCAATCTTGTTTCCAGGTTTTAAAAATGTTGTTCTTTGCTTTTACTTGCATTGTGTAAAAATTTCCCATTTCCCAACTGCCCCAAAATTAAGAGTTTAAACACTGAATCTTTCAGACCATTGATCAGTGTTGGAAATGTTGACAAAGAAAGGCTTTGAAAAAATAGTGGAAATGATACTTTAACTGGAATTAGGGGACTCAACTTTGCCATAAATATGCAAGACCATTGTAGTAGATATGTAATTTCTCTTTTCTCAGTCTCTACCTCATTTATAAAGCTCTAGCTCTTCACAGGAATAAAACTTTCAAGTTCATGGCTGCAGAGATTGGATCTTGTATTTTCATAAAAATCCTCTAATTGCTTCTGTTTCTCTTTGTACTATGGAACTTTTTGTTGAACGCCATACAAAATGGATTCCTGAGGAAAGAGCGGGTCTTTCTCAGAGATTTTCATTTTTGGTTTGTTTCTAGTAATTTTAGATAGACAAATAGAAGTGGAATTTTAAAATGTAATTTTTTTTCTTTTTAAAAAAGAAGAGATAGTAATAGATGGTAGTTGGCTATCAGAAATCAGCCAAAGTTTCATGGGTGTATACTGAATTGATGATTTGAAGTGATATATTTTGTCATTGGTACATCAGGAATAGGAGAAAGCTTTAGGAGAAACATTACAGAGAAACTTGTAGCTTTACAAACCTAGGGACTGACACATACCACAGTTCCCTGGCAGCTCCTTTAATATATGCAGAGTTTCCCATCTCACTAAAGTAACCTGGGCAAATAAAAAGGAAAAGGCATTCCAGGTAAAAGAACACCGTGAGCAGAGACTGGGAAGTGAGAGATAGCATGCTGTGTCGGCAGTGCAAAGAGCTGGTTTAATCCTTTAGGGGGATAAAGTATAGAAGGACACTAGATCATTCAGAGTTCAGGTGCAGATAACAGAAATCATTTTGTTGATTTTAAAAGAATTGTGAAATGGAAACCAAAGGAGGGGAGTTACTCAAGAGGGTCAAACACTGCTATCTGGTCAAGAAAGATCAGGGCTGAGGAGTGTCTAGCAGCTTTGACTGTTAGGAAACCGTTGATATTCTTAGCGAACACTGACCAGGAGGTAAACTGGGTCACACTGCAGGGGTTACAGTATGAATAGGAGATGAGGAAGAGGAAGTAGAGTAATCTGTTTTCTGAATGCTTGGCTCTGAAGGGAAGGAAAGCTCTATCTGAAGCAAAACATAAAATGGAGGAAGATTTTGATCTTAAGCTGTAAAAGTCTTAAACAGGTTTGGATGCAAAACGAAAGAAGTCAATGGTTAGCTAAGACTTAAAGGAGAGAGGCAGATACTTGATACTAGATGCCCTCAGATTTGGAGGAGAAAGATGGAGGCTGGAAGAGGCAGTGCTGGTCTTAGGTAAGAAGAGAATTATGTGTTTCTCTTACATGAGGCAGAGGAGGGAAGCCGAGTGAAAAAGCAGATGTGTGTAAACTGGGGAGAAGAAGCGAGTAGAAATCATACCCAATAGATTATCTTCTTGATAAGAAACAGACCACTTGCTAAGAGAGGAGAGAATAGAAGAGGGGTGAAACACGGTGGGGTAGAAAGTGTGAAGAAGAAATGGGTGGGAGAAAAGAGCCAGACCAGAACTGCTAACAGGACTGACTTTGAAGAAGTGGGGAGATTTCTGAGGAAAGGCTCAGAGTAATATCGTAATTATCATGACCTTGGGAACTTTGGGTCTTTTAGAAAGTGCTGGTGGGTAGTTTGAATGGTGACGTTCCTCTTTAAAATACATTTTGAAGCTGTCCACATGATGACTGGGTAAGACTTTTAAATTATCATCATCACCTGTTAGTCATCTATTAATATGATCAATCTTTTCTTTCTAAGACCATCTTCAGTGCTTTGAATATGAGTGAGACAGAATGGCAGAAATGTATCATTAGCAAAAGAATGTTCTAAGAACTTACATTTTGAAGCACTCTTCTGTGAATTCCCTGGTGGTCCAGTGGTTAGAACTCAACACTCTCATTGCCTGAACTCTGGGTTTGATTCCTTTCCAGGAACTAAGATTCTGCAAGTTGTGTGGCACAGCCAAAAAAGGAAAATAAAATAAAATTTGAAGTACTTTTCTGTGACTGAAACTCACTTTAGTTTAAACCTGATTGAAGATTTGACAAATTTGCCTGATAGACTGAGTAAGGATACAATAAGATGCTCAAAATTATTACTCATCAGGGATACACAAAACACAAGGTTATACCACTATATACCTATTAGAATATCCAAAATTGCAAACACTGAACATACCAGGTATTGGCAAGGATCTGGAACAAGGAGGACTCTTATGAACTGTCGATGGGAATGAAAATGGTTCAACGACTTTGGAAAACAGCCTGGCAGTTTCTTAAAAACATGCACATCTACATCCATATCATGTGACAAAGACACTTTATCTTCAGAATCAAAAATATTTGTGTGCAAGTCTTTGTACAGACTTCGCTTTCTGTATGGCAGAAAGTGAAGAAGAACTAAAGCCTCTTGATGAAAGTGAAAGAGGAGAGTGAAAAAGTTGGCTTAAAACTCAACATTCAGAAAACTAAGATCATGGCATCCAGTCCCATCACTTCATGGCAAATAGACGGGGAAACAGTGGAAACAGTGAGAGACTTTATTTTTGGGGGCTCCAAAATCACTGCAGATGGTGATTGCAGCCATGAAATTAAAAGACACATGCTCCTTGGAAGAAAAACTATGACCAACCTAGAAAGCATATTCAAAAGCAGAGACATTACTTTGCCAACAAAGGTCCATCTAGTTAAAGATATAGTTTTTCCAGTTGTTATGTATGGATGTGAGAATTGGACTATAAAGAAAGCTGAGTGCTGAAGAATTAATGCTTATAAACTGTGGTATTGGAGAAGACTCTTTAGAGTCCCTTGGACTGCAAGGAGATCCAACTAGTCCATCCAAAGGGAAATCAGTCCTGAATATTTATTGGAAGGACTGATGCTGAAGTTGAAATTTCAGTACTTTGAACCGGGTCAATACTTTGGTCGGATGACATCACTGACTCGATGGACATGAATTTGAGTAAGCTCCGAGAGTTGGTGATAGACAGGGTAGCCTGGTGTGCTGCAGTCCATGGGGTCACAAAGAGTTGGACACGACTGTGTGACTGAACTGAACTTTGTACAGACTATCCAAGAGAAAAAGAAATTTATGGCTATAAAAAGATACATGCAATGTTCACAGAAATTTTATCTGTAATAATCTTTTAAAAAAGGAAGCAACAAAAATGCCCATCAACAGGTGAGTGGATAAATAAATTGTGGTATATCCATACAATGGAATACTACTTGGCAATAAAAGTAAACAAACTGCTGCCTGTACAACATAGATGTATCTCAAAATAAATATGATTAGTGAAAGAAGTCAGACAAAAGAGAGTACACAGTGTATTGTTCCATTCATAAAATAGTCTAAAAATCCAAACCAACCTATAGCAACAGAAAACAGATCAGAGATTACCTGGAGATAGGGGTTGGGGCTGGGGGAGGCAGGTGGAAGGATTACAGTGGAGCACAGGAAAACTCTTGTGGGTGAAGCATATGCTCATTTTCTCGATTGTGATGATGGTTTTATAGGTACATTCATTAGTTACAACTTAGCAAACTTTACACTTTAAATATGGGCTTTCCTGGTGGCTCAGACCATAAAGAACACCTGCAATGCAGCAGACTCAGGTTCGATCTCTGGGTCAGGGAGATCCCCTGGAGAAGGGAATGGCAACCCACTCTAGTATCCTTGCCTGGAGAATCCCACAGACAGAGGAGCCTGGTGGGCTACAGTCCAAGGGGTCACAAAGAGTTGGACACGACTGAGTGACATGTACACACACTTTAACTATGAACAGATAATTACACTTTAAGAAAGGTGTTAAGACAAAAGAAATAATGCACATGTTCAAAAGTTGGAGAATGATTTAATTATGCTGCTGCTGCTGCTACTGCTAAGTCGCTTCAGTCGTGTCCGACTCTGTGAGACCCCATCGACGGCAGCCCACCAGGCTCCCCTGTCCCTGGGATTCTCCAGGCAAGAACACTGGAGTGGGTTGCCATTTCCTTCTCCAATGCATGAAAGTGAAAGTGAAGTCACTCAGTCGTGTCTGACTGTTCTCGACCCCATGGACTGCAGCCCACCAGGCTCCTCTGTCCATGGGATTTTCCAGGCAAGAATACTAGAGTGGGGTGCCATTGCCTTCTCTGTCAATTATGCTATAGAACAGTAAATTTTTGGAATACTGTATCTTTTAAAAATCATGTTTTTTTTTGAAGAGCATTTAATATTGTCAGAAAATGCTCATAGTATTCAGAGACACGTGTTGTTCTGATTGATAGTGGTCCATTAACATTTGATGAATATGAAATGAATGATGTACTGTTAAATGAAAAGAGCAAGGCACAAAAATGCATCCATAAACAAATAATATCCCAATTGTGGTAACTCTCGCTCATCTCTCATGGCTGAAAGGAAATCTCTCAAAATGTTAACAGTGGTTGTCTCTGTGAAGTGGAAGACAATTTTTATTTTCCTTCTTATGCTTTTGGGGCTTTTCTGTAGTTGATCTTCCATTACTTTCACAAATAGGCAAAAACCTATCCAACGCTCTTTGAAAAGATTCTTTCCCACAAAGGGGACTCACTGGTGCAAATATTTTTAGAAAATCTATCAATCTGACTGAAGCACATTACGTCTTTTCCTGCACTTTTTCACGGTAACCTGCTGCTGAACACCGAGGGAGTTTAGTGGAATGGTGATGCGCTGGATAAAGACCAGCTTCAGCCTGCAGTTAGCTTGCAATGAGATATAGCCTAAAAATGCACGTTTTTAAGTTATGCTTTATGTAGCCTCAGGTATTCACTTACCTTTATCACTTCACTGCTAGCCGTCCCTTGATAAAACCGGGTCAAAGACAGGGAGAATCAATTCTCCAGATTATGTCTGGTACGGATCTGTCAGGAAATGTTCACTAAGGATGTCCTGATGAGAAAAGGAGAGCAGTTGTGTATCAAATGTAGGTAACTCCTCAGTCTTTCGTCCAATCCATGGTGAGTATTTCTTTCCTTTTTGAGTCAAAAAGACAACCAGGGGAGGGCAAGCCTGTGGAGTGAGAGCTGAGGAAGAAGGCTAGTGAAAGTGAGGGTCATAGGTGAGGAGGAGTTAGGAGAGCTCTTATGCACAAAGATGTGCCTCATTACTGTTCCCCACATGAGGGACATTTGTCCAGTGAGACTTCCGTTCTGCTTTTCTGTCCCCTGGAGAGTTGCAATGATTGATGCTATCCTCACTGTAGGGGTGCTGTGGCAGGAGGGGACAAGGCTGGGGCCTGAGGCAAAGGCGATGGTGAGACCCACAGGGAGCCCTCGCACTCCTACCCCACTCTGCAGGGTAGCTGGGATTGTATATACACCCGACACGTGAGAATTAAAGGGAACTTGAGCTTGAGGTGTTCAGGACTGGAGATGAGGGACACCTGGGGCAGCTCGAAGGTGGGGAATGATACCTCTTCCAGTTTGCAATAAAAACAGCCTCCAGTAAAACTGCATTGCAAAGCATGGGAAAGAAAGAATGGGAAGGCCAAAAGTCGGAGACAAGAGCCTGAAGAATTGGTGATGGAAAAAGACAAACTGACTTGTAGTGAAAGGGTAGGAGATGGTATTTCCTCAAGTAAAAAGGAAATATAGATGTTGATGATAACAGGATTCTGAAGGAAACTCAGATTACCCAGAGTTAATTGAAACACTTCTTAATTCTCCAACAGCTAGTACAGAAAAAGGTGGTACAAAAAGATAATCTTTATCAGGCAGTGAATCTCATGCCAGGGAATCAAAGAAAAAGGGATGCTGCTGTCAAATCAAGAAGTGGTGTCAGGGGTGATCCTGAATGAATAACTGGTGCACAGACAGCAGTGGAGAATTCACGTTTCTCATGCAATGGGTGGGAAGATTCAGATGAGGCAGACTTGGTGCTGGCAGAAGAAGCAAAGCTGAGGTGTACTCAGATTATAACTGCTAGTTATGCACAGACTAACTTGACATTCTCATCCAGCAAATGAAGCTCAATAATGGTCTACATTGCCATACATATAATTTCATATATATATAAACTGATGTATATAAATGGTGGATCTTGGTTTTTGGTTTACTAGTGTGAAGAAATAACTAGATTCTAGAGAAAATAAAGTTTTATATGTTCATTTTGAAGTTGTATTAGAGGTGCTGGTTTTTGTTTTTTATTTATTTTTTGAGTCTATAGATCATGGCATTCGGTCCCATCACTTCATTGGAAATAGATGGGGAAATAGTGGAAACACTGGCTGACTTTATTTTTCTGGACTCCAAAATCACTGCAGATGGTGACTGCAGCCATGAAATTAAAAGACGCTTACTCCTTGGAAGGAAAGTTATGACCAAACTAGACAGCATATTCAAAAGCAGAGACATTACTTTGCCAACAAAGGTCCGTCTAGTCAAGGCTATGGTTTTTCCAGTGGTCATGTATGGATGTGAGAGTTGGACTATAAAAAGAGCTGAGAGCCGAAGAATCGATACTTTTGAACTGTGGTGTTGGAGAAGACTCTTGAGAGTCCCTTGGACTGCAAGGAGACCCAGCCAGTTCTAAAGGAGATCAGTCCTGGGTGTTCACTGGAAGGACTGATGTTGAAGCTGAAACTCCAATACTTTGGCGAAGAGCTGACTCATTTGGAAAGATCCTGATGCTGGGAAAGATTGAAGGCAAGAGGAGAAGGGGACGACATAGGATGAGATGGTTGGATGGCATCACCGACTTGATGGACATGGGTTTGGGTGAACTCTGGGAGTTGGTGATGGACAGGAAGGCCTAGAGTGTTGTGGTTCACGGGGTTGCAAAGAGTCGGACACAACTGAGTGACTGAACTGAACTGAGTCTATAGTTCTGGTCACTTTGAACAAATAAATAAAGCTTTCTTAGTTGCTTCCTTTATCACAGAAAACCATTTGCTAACATGATACATTATTTCCTCTGCATTAGGGAATATATTTTCTAAATGTTGGAGGAAATCTTCAGTCATTACTCAATCTGATTTTGTTTTTAACTCATATATGCGTACAGACCATTCTGGGTTTTTTATTTGGTGTTTTTTGGTGTATATACATAAAACACATGTAAATGGTTTTCACTTGCTTGTTTTTATTTTTTAAAAACATTTGCCAAAAAAAATGCCAATTCATAATCATGGATAAGCCCACGTTTCTGGGATGCTCTTACTCTGAGCAGCCTAAGAAATAAATCGAGTAAAATGGAAATTTTCCTGAAACCTTATCCTTTCAAATTAGGTAGTTGGTTCTGTAATTATCTGGAAATTTTTAATATAATGTAAGCAAATTAAATTGGACAATAAAAGCAGTTGTATTTGAATCCATATCTATAACTACATATAAAAGGAAGTTTATTTGTAAAACTCCTGACAGGAAAAATTTAATCACTAACAAGAATCTTCCCACCCAGATGAGAAAACTAGAAAAATCCTAATGTGCTTTAATTAGCCAAGCAAGACTGAGTTAAATGGACATCTACAGGTTTCTTCTAGTGAACCTCTTCTTTCCTGGAGTTGAAATCCCTGTGCTGTGTCAACTAAGAGGTCAATGTCTAAGACTTTGCTCATGAAAACCTAACTGGTTGGTTAGTGATACTTTGGCCACCTCATGCGAAGAGTTGACTCACTGGAAAAGACCCTGATGCTGGGAGGGATTGGGGGCAGGAGGAGAAGGGGATGACCCAGGATGAGATGGCTGGATGGCATCACGGACTCGATGGATGTGAGTCTGTGTGAACTCCGGGAGATGGTGATGGAGAGGGAGGCCTGGCATGCTGCGATTCATGGGGTCGCAAAGAGTCGGACACGACTGAGCGACTGAACTGAACTGAGAATAAATGGGTGAATAAGCTTTTGTAATCTAAACTATTGATCTACACGTTTTTCTTTATCCCAACTGATTCTTCACATATAGGTTTAACCTTTTCAGTATCTGGACTATTGATTCAGCAGAAGTGTGGAAAAGCAATAACATCGTAGTAATCAGAATGTTACCCAGTTAATTATGGCTCCTCTTAGTGTAGAAATCATATTATAAAATTATAGAACAAATTTCCTGTATCACCCCCTACACACAAATCAGTTCAGTTCAGTTCAGTAGCTCAGTCATGTCCAACTCTTTGTGACCCTATGAACTGCAGCACACCAGGCCTCCCTGTCCATCACCAACTCCCGGAGATTACACAAACTCATGTCCATAGAGTCGGTGGTGCCATCCAACCATCTCATTCTCTGTCATCCCCTTCTCCTCCTGCCTTCAATCTTTCTCAGCATCAGTGTCTTTTCAAATGAGTCATTTCTTCGCATCAGGTGGCCAAAGTATTGGAGCTTCAGCCTCAGCATCAGGTCTTTGAATAAATATTCAGGACTGACTTACTTTAGGATCTGGTTGGATCTCCTTGCAGTCCAAGGGACTCTCAAGAGTGTTCTCCAGCACCACAGTTTAAGAGCATCAATTCTTCGGTGCTCAGCTTTCTTTATAGGCCAACTCTCACATCCATACATGACCACTGGAAAAACCATAGCCTTGACTAGATGGACCTTTGTTGGCAAAATAATGTCTCTGCTTTTTAATACGCTGTTTAGGTTGGTCTTTTCCTCCTCCTTGTTCCTTTTCTTTCAAGGAACAAGCATCTTTTAATTTCATGGCTGCAGTCACATCTGCAGTGATTTGGGAGCCCCCCAAAATAGTCTCTCACTGTTTCCATTGTTTTCTCATCTATTTGCCATGAAGTGATAGGACTGGATGCCTTGATCTTAGTTTTCTGAATGTTGAATTTTAAGCCATCTTTTTCATTCTCCTCTTTCACTTTCATCAAGAGACTCTTTAGTTCTTCTTCACTTTCTTCCATAAGGGTGGTATCATCTACATATCTGAGATTATTGATATTTCTCCTGGCAATCTTGATACCAGCTTGTGCTTCCTCCAGCCCAGCATTTCTCATGATGTACTCTCCATTTAAGTTAAATAAGCAGGGTGACAATATACAGCCTTGACGTACTCCTTTCCGATTTGGAACCAGTCTGTGGTTCCATGTGGATTTCTAACTGTTGCTTCCTGACCTGCCTACAGATTTCTCAGGAGGCAGGTCAGGTGGTCTGATATTCCCATCTCTTTCAGAATTTTCCAGTTTGCTGTGATCCTCACAGTCAAAGGCTTTGGCATAGTCAATAAAGCAGAAGTAGATGTTTTTCTGATATTCTCTTGCTTTTTCGATGATCCAATGGATGTTGGCAATTTGATCTCTGGTTCCTCTAATTTTTCCAAATCCAGCTTGAACATCTGGAACTTCATTGTTCACATACTGTTGAAGCCTGTCTTGGAGACTTTTGAACATTACTTTGCTAGCGTGTGAGATGAGTACAATTGTGCGGTAGTTTGACATTCTTTGGCATTGCTTTTCTTTGGGATTGAAATGAAAACTGATCTTTTCCAGTCCTGTGGCCACTGTTGAGTTTTCCAAATTTGCTGGCATATGGAGTGCAGCACTTTCACAGCATCCTCTTCCAGGATTTGAAATAGCTCAACTGGAATTCCATCTAGCCTTGTTCATAGTGATGCTTCCTAAGGCCCACTTGACTTCACACTCTAGGATGTCTGGTTCTAGGTGAGTGATCACACCATCATGGTTACCTGGGTCATGAAGATCTTTTTTGTACAGTTCTTCTGTGTATTCTTGCCATCTCTTATTATCTTCTGCTTCTGTTAGGTCCATACCATTTCTGTCCTTTTTGTGCCCATCTTTGCATGAAATGTTCCCTTGGTGTCTCTAATTTTCTTCAAGTGATCCCTAGTCTTTCACATTCTATTGTTTTCCTCCATTTCTTTGCACTGATCGCTGAGTAAGGCTTTCTTATCTCTCCTCTATTCTTTGGATCTCTGCATTCAAATGGGTATATCTTTCCTTTTCTCCTTTGCTTTTAGCTTCTCTTCTTTTCTCATCTATTTGTAAGGCCTCTTCAGACAACCATTTTGCCTTTTTACATTTCTTTTTCTTGGGGATGGTCTTGATTCCTGCCTCTTTTACAATGTCATGAACCTCTGTCCATAGTTCTTTAGGCTCTCGTCTATTAGATTTAATCCCTTGAATCTATTTCCCATTTCCACTGTATAATCATAAGGGATTTGATTTAGGTCATACCTGAATGGTCTAGTGGTTTTCCCTACTTTCTTCAATTTCAGTCTGAATTTGGCAATAAGTTCATGATCTGAGCCACAGTCAGCTCCCAGTCTTGTTTTTCTGATTGTATAGAACTTCTTATCTTTGGCTGCAAAGAATATAATCAATCTGATTTTGGTATTGACCATCTGGTGATGTCCATGTGTAGAGTCTTCTCTTGTGTTGTTGGAAGAGGGTGCTTCCTACGACCAGGTGTTATGCTACACACAAATACCTAAGGACAAATTCCAAAATACAATGGAGAAGAATATTAGATTCAGTTATAGGAAACAGGAATATATACTTTTATAAAGATTATTAATTAAAGATATAGGAAATATATTTTAGAAATATTATGCCCATGCATTGAAAATTATTCGAGTTGTATTTTTTTGCACCAAATTTGAATTATATTGTGATTTACTTTATATGAATTCTAACCATTGACATACATGTGTATTTCATTTTTGCTTTAATTTGCATTTAGTAATGGCTAATGATAGTGACCATCTTTTATGTGATTATTTAACTTCTCTTTACCTACTTTGGTAAAATATCTATTTAAGAGTTTTGCACATTTGAAAAATAAAAAGAATGTTATCAAACTGTATATTGTTTACCTTCTATATACACTGGTGAACAATAGTCAATAGTTTTATATTAAAAAAATAAAATGGATATGCAAACTTGCACTTTTACAAATCATCAGTAGCTATAAAATTTTAGCTAATTTCTGCCCTTGTTAATTATTTAGAGTTATATTTCATAACACTTGAAAATGTGTTTCTTCAAATGTCCCTGGGACACACTGTCATCCTTTTCCTCTGTACATAATTGCACCCTTTATCAGATTGAAAATTGATCTTCAGGTTCTTAAGTATTTCATCCTCCCTGACCCAGATTTCCTTAGAATTTTGAGGAAGACCTCTGGTCACTCCATCATAGCTTTTCAGTCTTCTGGAGTTTACCTTCAGAGTCTGCACATCTTGAAATGATCATCTGGCTTTAGAGGCTACCATCACTGGGTAGAAACTGCGGGAATCCAGTTCCTATTGCCTGTTTAAGGTCAAAGAAGGCAGTGGAGCAGGGAATAATGACAGCCCTCTAGGAACAAAGTTCTAGACACAATGGGNTTAACAAATTTTAATGAAATAAATTATTTTAATGAAATACAAAGACTTTTGTATTTAAGTCTTTTCATTATTTTAAAAATTGTTATTTTACTCCAGTGAATTCTACACATTTGTAAATAATCGGTGAAATTCTGAATATGCTGTTGATTAAAATACGTTTTTAAGACATTCTCAGAATTTAAATAATGACTGTGGTATATTCCAGTACTTAAAAATAAGATATCATAATTACTTTGAGGAGTAAAACTTTTTAAAGTCTACAATAAAAGCATTTAGGAACTCTGAATGAAGGGATCTCTATACAGTTCTCCATAGTGGTTGTATCAATTTACATTCCCACCAACAGTGAAAGAAGGCTCCCTTCTCTCCACACCCTCTCCAGCATTAATGGTTTGTAGACTTTTTGGTGATGGCCATTCTGACTGCTGTGAGGTGATGCCTCACTGTAGTTTTGACTTGCATTTCTCTGTGGCTTAGCTGGTAAAGAATCCACCTGCAATGCAGGAGACCTGGGTTCAGTCCCTGGGTTGGGAAGATCCCCTGGAGAAGGGAAAGGCTATCCAATGTAGTATTCTCGCCTAAAGAATTCCATGGACTATACAGTCCATGAGGTTGAAAAGAGTCGGACATGACTGACTTTCATTTTCACTAATTATTGATGTTGAACATCTTTTCATGTGTCTACTGGCCATCAGTATGTCTTCTCTGGAGAAATGTCTATTTCAGTTTTCTGCCCATTTTCTGACTGG
Source organism: Redunca redunca (assembly GCA_006410935.1). NCBI lineage: Eukaryota > Metazoa > Chordata > Mammalia > Artiodactyla > Bovidae > Redunca > Redunca redunca. Next base: position 829,419 of record SJYQ01001700.1, read on the forward strand.
GTTGTTTTTGTTGTTCTTGTCTTGTATGAGCTGTTTGTGTATTTTGGAAATTAAGCCTCTGTCAGTCGCATCATTTGCAAATACTTTCTCCCAGTCTGCTGGCTGTCTTTTCATTTTGTTTATGGTTTCCTTCACTGTGCAAAAGCTTGTAAGTTTTATTAGGTTCAAATTTGTTTATTTTTGTTTTTATTTCTACTGCTTTGGGAGACCAACCTTAAAAAAACAGTGCTGCAATTTATGTCAGAGAATGTTTTGCCTATGTTCTCTTCTAGGAGGTTTATGGTGTCCTGTCTTATATTTAAGCCTTTAAGCAATTCTGAGTTTATTTTTGTATATGGTGTGAGGAAATGTTTTGATCTCATTGATTTACATGAGGCAGTCTTCCGCCATCACTTGCTGAAGAGATGATCTTTCCTCCACTGTTCCTCATTCTTTCATGCCATTCATTCTTGCCTTCTTTGTCTAAGATTAATTTCCCAGTGGGAATGTGGGTTTATTTCTGGGCTCGCTATTCTGCTCCATGGATACATACACCTGTTTTTGTGCCAATATCCTGCTGTTTTGATTACTATAGCTTTGTAGTATTGTCTGAAGTCTGGGAGAGCTTCCAGCTTTGTTGTTTTTCCTCAGGATTGCTTTGGCAATTATTGGTCTTTTATGATACAACACAAACTTTAGCATTATTTGTTCTAGTTCTATGGAAAATGTCATAAATTATTTAATAGGGATCACATTAACCTGTAGATTGTTTGGGGGTAGGATTCATGGGGTCGCAAAGAGTCAGACACAACTGAGTGACTGAACTGAACTGAAGTGATGGGCATTTTAACAATATTAATTCTTTCAATCCAAGAGCATGGGCTATCTTGCCATGTCTTTAAATCATATTCAATTTTNTCATGGGGTCGCAAAGAGTCAGACACAACTGAGCGACTGAACTGAACTGAAGTGATGGGCATTTTAACAATATTAATTCTTTCAATCCAAGAGCATGGGCTATCTTGCCATGTCTTTAAATCATATTCAATTTTCTTTATCAATGTCTTATTGTTTTCAGCATGTAAGTTTTTTTACCTTCTTGGTCAGGTTTACTACTAAGTTTTTTTAATGTGAATTTAAAGTGGATTTTTAAAAAACTTTTTCTGATATTTCATTGTTAGTGTGAATATATGCAACTGATTTTTGTATGTTAATGTTGTCTACTGTTACTGTGATGAATTTGTTTATCAGTTCTAGCAGTTTTTGTGGGGAGTCTTTCTACTTTCTCTATATATTATCATGTCATCTCCACATAAAGACAACTTTACCTCTTTTCTTTCAATTCAGATACCTTTCATTTCTTTTTCTTGTCTAATTGCCATGCTGTGCTGTGCTTAGTCGTTCAGTCGTGTCCGACTCTTTGCAACCCTATGGACTGTAGCCCACCAGGCTCCTCTGTCCATGGGGATTCTCCAGGCAAGAATACTGGAGTGGGTTGCCATGCCCTCTTCCAGAGGATCTTCCCAATCCAGGGATCAAACATAGGTCTCCCACACTGCAGGCAGATTTTTTTTTTTACCATCTGAAGCACCAGGGAAGCCAATGAAAACTGGAATGGGTAGCCTATCCCTTCTCCAGGGGATCTTCCCAACTCAGGAATCAAACTGGGGTCTCCTGCATTGCAGGTGTATTCTTTATCAGCTGAGCTATCAGGGAAGCCCAACTGCCATGGCTAGCACTTCCAATACTATGTTGAATAGAAGTGGTGAGAGTGGGCACGCTCATCTTATTCTAGGTTTTAGCAGGAAGGCCTTCAACTTTTTACCATTGAGTATTATGTTGCTGTGGGTTTGTCACAAAAAACTTTTATTATGTTGAGATGTGTTCCCACTATACCCACTTTGGCAAGAGTCTTTTTTTTTTTTTAATCACAAATGGATGTTGACTTTTTCAATGACAGAATCAAAGAGGAAATTAAAAAAATACCTTGAGATAAATGACAATGAAAATACAAGCATACAAAACTTCAGTAAAAGCAGTCATAAGAGGGAAGTTCATAGTGATACAGGCCTTTAACAAAAAAACAAGAAAAATCCCAAATAAACAAAGGAATTAGAAAAACAAATAAAACCTGAAGTTATCAAAATGAGTAAAAGAAAAACAAACAAAACCTAAAGTCATCAGAAGGAAAGAAATTATAAACATTAGTGAGGAAGTAAATAAGACAGAGATTAAAAAAAAAATACGCAATCAAACCAACACCTGTCGTTTTGAAAGGGTAAACAAAAATCAACAAACTCTGGCCAGGCTCACCAAGAAAAGAAGCAGTATCCAAATAACCTAAATAAGAAATGAAAAAGAAGAAATAACGGCCAATGCTTCAGAAATATAAAAAAACCTCAAGAAAATACTATGAACAATTGTATGCCATGAAACTGGATGTCCTGGAAGATATAAACAAGTTTCTAGAAACATACATTCTATCAAAATGAATCAAGAAGATATAGACCTATGAATAGACTGATCAGTAGCAGTGAAGCAGAATCTGTAATAAAATAACCCCTTGCAAACAAAAGTCTAGGACTGGATGGCTTCACTAGGAAACTCTACCAAACATACAAAAGAACTTATACCAATCCTTCTCAAACTCTTCGGAAAGACTGAAGAGGAAGGAACACTCCTAAGATCACTCTGTGAAGTCACTATCACCGTGATACCCAAACCAGACAAAGACACAACCAAAAAAGGAAATTATAGGTCAATATCTTTGGTGAATACAGATGCAGAAATTCTCAACAGAGTATTAGCAAACTGAATCCAATAATACATAAAAAAGATGACTGTACACCATGATCAAGTTGGATTCATCCCAGGGTCACAAGGATGGTTCAACACACAAATCAAGGAGCTACACCACAGCAGCAAAAGAAAGGACAAAAACCACACGATCAATCTCAACAGATGCAGAAAAAGCATTTGCTAAAACTTACTGTTCTTTTTAAACATAATTTTAACCCAGTGAGAAGTTGACTGCGGCATTAGCTTTTGAGTTCTGAGGATTATATAGATATGTGATATTTATACTCTCTTGCACACACGAGAAAAAAAGTCATTTTGAAACAGAAAACTGCTTCATTCCATAAGCATGCCATTAATGCATGACTCAAGATGTCATAGTTTGGATGAGATAATGAAATTCCTTAGATGAATCAACTGAAAGCAGCTGCTTCATTTAGGAATGATTTAGAGATATGTAAATTGAAGACAGTAGATTGCAAGGGAGAAAAAAGAGATAAGTGAAAAGATATCATTAAAAACACAAAATGATTAAAAATAGTCATTATGACTACTGGGCCAGTTGAAAAAAATTATGCTCATTCATCTTGCAAGGAATACCTCCAAAGGAAAATACAACTCTAGTTCTACCAGTACATATTTGATATTGACAGATGTACATGCCATCATTTTGAGATTATGAACTTGAAACCCTTGGGGAGTCGTCATAGAACGAATGAACTAATATTCTTTGAAAATCCCAGTCCAAGAAAGTTTGTTCTCAATAATAACAATTCATGTTTATAAGGTATCTTTCATTCAACTCTTAAGACTTTGTGCACAGATGCATTTAAATATGCACAGTCATATATCACTGTCTTCATACATCACAGGCCAAATGTTTCAATTCCTTGGACATAAACCAAGTCTTTATTTCATATATGAAAATACAATCTCTACCCCCACCACACAAATTCTCTATAAATAGCACCTTCTCATTTATGCTCCTATATTGCTTGTGTTGAAGGATTGTTAATGCAATCTTTTCTTAAAGAAATGTTTAAAAAATTCTTTAAAAACAAAACACCTGTGTTTTCTGGCAGGACAACAATGTATCAGCCAAAATAGCTTTATTTAATGACTGACTGTGGTTAGCTAGCGCCCCATAATTCATTTCATAATTGGAAAAAAATGTAACATTTGCTGACATCATCTGAGTGCTGATCTGGACCCACTGAACAGGGAGTTTTCCAACAAAAACGATTTAACTTTCCACTTCACAATTCAGGAAGAATTTAGGATTATGGCATTCATGGAGTCTAGAAATGGTTTTCATTTTCAGCATTTTAGCTCAAAGTTTGAACAGGATGGAAAACAGGACATAGTTTAATTTCCAAGGCAAAATTTCACCTGTACAATCTTACTTCCTCTGATGCAAGTTGAGAACAGGCTGAGATAAAACATAGTAAGCTCTGAAGAGAAAACAGCCTTAGAAGTGAAAAATTAAATGGAAGTTCTAATTAGTAAGGTCACACAGAGTTACTGTAAATTGTATTCTGAGTTTCTTCAACAAATATGTACTCACTTGATTCTTGATTACTTAGCTCTCCAGTGTATTTGAATGTTTGCAGTGCAAAAATATCAATATATATGGATTACTTCAACAATTATTCTAAAGTAATATGCTACCAGTTGCAGTGGCATTATTTAATAATGATACATGATAGATACATACGTTACTGTAAATATGGCTAAAGAACATCTACCCTAACCTTTCTTAACAAAGCTCATCTTTGAGACAGAGAAACTTATTTTTAAAGCTGCCACCTTCCATCTTTTTTTTCTCTTCTCATTTAAACACCCTTATGAATACCCCTAATTCTCTAGGCTGGAGTTAATTCCAAAGTCATAACCTAGGTTTAAACCCATCTGTCTGCTTACCCTGCACTGGCGTCTGAACAGTTGAAATGACTGAAAGACAAAACACATAACTGTGTGTCTTGCTCCCTCGTTAAGTTCTGCAGCACCAAACCTCAGATGGGCACACATTCAACTAACATCTTCACCATCTTACTTTCCTACCTTAGTCTGCTCAACCCGTCATAACAGGATACAAGGCTGTGTGGCTTAAGCAACAGAAATCACTCTTACAATTCCAAAGGTAGAGAAGTCCAATATCAGTGTTGGCCAATTCCAGTTTCTCGTGAGGGCCCCCTTCCTGGCTTGCGGATGGCTGTGTTTTCACAGTGCAGAGATATATTCATTCTTTCTTTTTCTCAAGATCCCTGCTTTCTCTCTTCTTCCCTCCTTCCCTCTTCGTATAATGCCACACTCCTATCAGGTTAGAGCTCCCCCTTTATGGGCTCATTTAATCTCAACTCAGGTGGCACTAGTGGTAAAGAACCCACTTGCCAGTGCAGGAGACAAAAGAGACGTGGCTTTGATCCCTGGGTCAGGAAGATTCCCTGGAGGAGGGTATGGCAACCCACTCCATTATTATTGCGTGGAGAATTCCATGGACAGACAAGTCTGGCAGGCTGCAGTCCATGGAGTTGCAAATAGTCAGACACATCTGAGCATACACACACAAATATATATATATATACTGCCTCCTAAAGACCCTATCTCTAGATAAAGATGCATTGGGAGTTAGGGCTTCAACATATAAGCTTTAGGGAGATACAACTCAGTTTGTAGCAATTCTCAAATAATCATTTCACCCAGCTCTGAAACTCATTCAGCTTCTCCCCTACCCTCACTACTTAACATATGGTGAAAGTGTGAAAGTTGCTCTGTCGTGTCTCTTTTCATCCCCCATGGACTATTCCCTGCCAGGTTCCTCTGTCCATGAAATTCACCAGGCAAGAATACTGGAGTGGGTAGCAGGCAAATGAATTCTTTATGGTCTGAGCCACCAGGGAAGCCCAAGAATACTGGAGTGGGAAGTTCATCCCTTCTCCAGGGGATCTTCCCAACCCAGGAATTGAACCTGGGTCTTCTTCATTGCAGGCAGATTCTTTATCAGCTGAGCCACCAGAGAAGCGCCACTACTTAACATATGCTTATGATAAATTTATCAGGAAAGCAGAAGCAACTAGACAGGAATGCCTCTGAAAACTACCAGTCTCCTTGCAACATTATCCTCCTCTTCTGCTTCCTTCTCATTACTACAGATGATGCAGCTTGGCTCAGGTCAAAGGACAACCTGATCAGGTCATCCACTGTGTTCCAGATCTTTTCTAGTGACTTAATTTCTATAATTATCTCTAATATCTCAGATCTGTATGTCCTGTGAATTGTTCCTTTTTTTCTGCTGCTCCTCATAAAAATTCTCTTCAAAGAGTTATCCAGAGTTGCTGCTCTTACTTTTTCAATTCACATTATCTCCTAACCTACCTCAACTGGAAACCTGTCCCTACAAATCCATGGACTTTGCCATTCCTCCCTTGCTTGCCTTCTCAGCAGTATTTAAGAAAGTTGACCATCCTTTCCTTCTTTTAAAAAATTTAACTTTTTTCCTTTTTACTGTGATAAGAACACAGCATGAAATATACTCTCAGATTTTCAAGTGTACAATATCAGTTCAGTTCAGTTCAGTCGCTCAGTCGTATCTGACTCTTTGCGACCCCATGAATCGCAACTCCCTGTCCATCACCAACTCCCGGAGTTCACTCAGATTCAGTGATGCCATCCAACCATCTCATCCTCGGTCATCCCCTTCTCCTCCTGCCCCCAATCCCTGCCAGCATCAGAGTCTTTTCCAATGAGTCAACTCTTTGCATGAGGTGACCAAAGTACTAGAGTTTCAGCTTCAGCATCATTCCCTCCAAAGAAATCCCAGGGCTGATCTCCCTCAGAACGGATTGGTTGGAACCCCTTGCAGTCCAAGGAACTCTCAAGAGTCTTCTCCAACACCACAGTTCAAAAGTGTCAATTCTTCAGCGCTCAGCTTTCTTCACAGTCCAACTCTCACATCCATACATGACCACAGGAAAAACCATAGCCTTGACTAGATGCACCTTTGTTGGCAAAGTAATGTCTCTGCTTTTGAATATACTATCTAGGTTGTTTTTCTTCCAAAGAGTAAGTGTCTTTTAATTTCATGGCTGCAGTCACCACCTGCAGTGATTTTGGAGCCCCCCAAAAATAAAGTCTGACACTGTTTCCACTATTTCCCCATCTATTTCCCATGAAGTGATGGGACCAGATGCCATGATCTTCATTTTCTGAATGTTGAGCTTTAAGCCAACATTTTCAATCTCTACTTTCACTTTCATCAAGAGGTTTTTTTAGTTCCTCTTCACTTTCTGCTATAAGGGTGGTGTCATCTGCATATCTGAGGTTATTGATATTTATAGTATAATCTATAAGCACAATTTTGTAGAGCAGATCCCTAGAACTTATTAACTTTCCATCTTGGAACAGTTACTTTTCTTGGAATCCATGACACCACACTCTCCTGCTGCTGCTGCTGCTGTTGCTGCTGCTAAGTCGCTACAGTCGTGTCCGACTCTGTGCGACCCCATAGATGGCAGCCCACCAGGCTCCCCCATCCCTGGGATTCTCCAGGCAAGAACACGGGAGTGGGTTGCCATTTCCTTCTCCAATGCGTGAAAGTGAAGTCGTTCAGTCATGTCCGACTCTTCACGATCCCATGAACTGCAGCCCACCAGGCTCCTCCGCCCATGGGACCTTCCAGGCAAGAGTACTGGAGTGGGGTGCCATCGCCTTTTCCACCATACTTTCCTGGTTTCTCTCTGTTTCACTGGTCTCTGCCTCTTAAATCTTCTACATGGGCTCTGCCTTCTCCTCTATCTGAATGCTAAAGGTATGAGCATTCCAGGGCTCTGCCTTGGTCTCCCTTCTTTTCTCTATGTATGCAGTTTTTCTCAATTAACCTCATTCAGTACCATGGCTTTAAATATGATCTGTATGCTGATGATTTCCAAATTTCTATTTTCAGCTCTGACCTCTCTTTTAAGCTCCAGACTAAACATCCAGGTTCCTATTTGACATCTTCACACTGATTTTAAATAGGTTTGCTGCTGCTGCTAAGCTGCTTCAGTCATGTCCAACTCTGTGAGACCCCATAGACAGCGGCCCACCAGGCTCCCCCGTCCCTGGGATTCTCCAGGCAAGAACACCAGAGTGGGTTGCCATCTCCTTCTCCGATGCATGAAAGTGAAAAGTGAAAGTGAAGTCCCTCAGTCATGTCCAACTCTTAGTGACCCCATGGACTGCAGCCTATCAGGCTGCTCCATCCATGGGATTTTCCAGGCAAGAATACTAGAGTGGGTTGCCAGTGCCTTCTCCATTAAATAGGTTTCAGTTCAGCTCAGTTGCTCAGTCATGTCCAACTCTTTGCGACCCCATGAATCGCAGCATGCCAGGCCTCCCTGTCCATCACCAACTCCCGGAGTTCATTCAGTCTCACATCCATTGAGTCAGTGATGCCATCCAGCCATCTCATCCTCAGTCGTCCCCTTATCCTCCTGCTCCCAATCCCTCCCAGCATCAGAGTCTTTTCCAATGAGTCAACTCCTCGCATGAGGTGGCCAAAGTACTGGAGCTTCAGCTTTAGCATCATCCCTTCCAAAGAAATCCCAGGGCTGATCTCCTTCAGAATGGACTGGTTGGATCTCCTTGCAGTCCAAGGGACTCTCAAGAGTCTTCTCCAACACCACAGCTCAAAAGCATCAATTCTTCGGTGCTCAGCCTTCCTCACAGTCCAACTCTCACATCCATGCATGACTACTGGAAAAACCATAGCCTTGACTAGACGGACCTTAGTCGGCAAAGAAATGTCTCTGCTTTTGAATATGCTATCTAGGTTGGTCATAACTTTTCTTCCAAGGAGTAAGTGTCTTTTAATTTCATGGCTGCAGTCACCATCTGCAGTGATTTTGGAGCCTGAAATAATAAAGTGTGACACTGTTTCCACTGTTTCCCCATCTATTGGCCATGAAGTGATGGGACTGGATGCCATGATCTTTGTTTTCTGAATGCTGAGCTTTAAGCCAACTTTTTCGCTCTCCTCTTTCACTTTCATCAAGAGGCTTTTTAGTTCCTCTTCACTTGCTGCCATAAGGGTGGTGTCATCTGCATATCTGAGGTTATTGATATTTCTCCCGGCAATCTTGATTCCAGCTTGTGCTTCTTCCAGCCCAGCGTTTCTCATGATGTACTCTGCATATGTTATTTTTAGGTAAAGATAATTAGCCATTTCATGTTAAATGCTATTATAAAGTTTGAAAAATTCTATAAAAATCACAATACACCCTTATTCTTATGATGTATCTATGATCACCATAGTGTCCTATGCCTCATTTAATAAACTCTCAGAAAACAGTTATTACTAGGTAATATAGATTAAGTCATTTCCATCTGAATTTGCAAACTTTTAGTTATGTTTCCATTTAATTTCTTTTATTACTATCATTATGAGCTAAGTTTTTACAATGAAAAAAAATCACCTTGGTCTAAGAATCTAAACAATGTCATCTAAATTAATTTTCTCTCAGTTCAGTTCAGTTGCTCAGTCTTGTCCAACTCTTTGTGACCCCCTGCACTGCAGCAAGCCAGGCCTCCATGTCCATTACCAACTACTGGAGCTCACTCAAACTCATGTCCATTGAGTCAGTGATGCCATCCAACCATCTCATCCTCTGTTGTTCCCTTCTCCTCCCAACTTTAGTCATTCCCAGCATCAGGGTCTTTTCAAATGAGTCAGTTCTTCACATCAGGTGGCCAAAGTACTGGAGTTTCAGGTTCAGAATCAGTGCTTCCAATGAATATTCAGGACTAATTTCCTTTAGAATGGACTGGTTGGATCTCCTTGCAGTCCAAGGGACTCTCAAGAGTCTCCAACACCACAGTTCAAAAGCATCAATTCTTTGGCACTCAGCTTTCTTTATAGTCCAACTCTAACATCCATACGGAGAAGGCAATGGCACCCCACTCTAGTACTCTTGCCTGGAAAATCCCATGGATGAAGGAGCCTGGTAGGCTGCAGTCCATGGGGTCACTAAGAGTCGAACAAGACTGAGCGACTTCACTTGCACTTTTCACTTTCATGCATTCAGTTCAATTCAGTTCAGTCGCTCAGTCATATCCGACTCTTTGCGACCCCATGAATTGCAGCACGCCAGGCCTCCCTGTCCATCACCAACTCCCGGAGTTCACTCAGACTTACGTCCACTGAGTCCGTGATGCCATCCAGCCATCTCACCCTTGGTCGTCCCCCTCTCCTCCTGCCTCCAATCTCTCCCAGCATCAGAGTCTTTTTCAGTGAGTCAACTCTTTGCATGAGGTGGCCAAAGTACTGGAGCTTCAGCTTCAGCATCATTCCCTCCAAAGAAATCCCAGGGCTGATCTCCTTCAGAATGGACTGGTTGGATCTCCTTGCAGTCCAAGGGACTCTCAAGAGTCTGGTCCAACACCACAGCTCAAACGCATCAATTCTTCGGTGCTCAGCCTTCTTCACAGTCCAACTCTCACATCCATACATGACCACTGGAAAAACCATAGTCTTGACTAGACGGACCTTAGTCGGCAAAGAAATGTCTCTGCTTTTGAATATGCTATCTAGGTTGGTCATAACTTTTCTTCCAAGGAGTGTCTTTTAATTTCATGGCTGCAGTCACCATCTGCAGTGATTTTGGAGCCCCCCAAAATAAAGTCTGACACTGTTTCCACTGTTTCCCCATCTATTTCATGCATTGGAGAAGGAAATGGCACCCACTCTAGTGTTCTTGCCTGGAGAATCCCAGGGATGGGGGAGCCTGGTGGGCTGCCATCTATGGGGTCACACAGTCAGACATGCCTGTAGTGACTTAGCAGCACATCCATACATGACCACTGGAGAAACCAAAGCTCTGACTAGAAGGAACTTTTTGGCAAAGTAATGTCTCTGCTTTTAAATATAATGTCTAGGTTGGTCATAGCTTTTCTTCCAAGGAACAACCGTCTTTTAATTTCATGGCTGCAGTCACTGTTTGCAGTGATTTGGGAGCCCCCCAAAATAAAGTATCTCACTGTTTCCATCTATTTGCCATGAAATGATGGGACCAGATGCCATGACCTTAGTTTTCTCAATGTTGAGTTTTAAGCCACCTTTTTCACTCTCCTCTTTCACTTTCATCAAGAGGCTCTTTAGTTCTTCTTCCCTTTCTGCCATAAGAGTAGTGTCATCTGCATATCTGAGGTTATTGATATTTCTCCCGGCAGTCTGCACTTCATCCAGTCCAGCATTTCTCATGATGCACTCTGCATATAAGTTAAATAACAGAGTGACAATATACAGCCTTGACATACTCCTTTCCAATTTGGAACCAGTCTGTGATTCCATCTCCAGTTCTAACTGTTGCTTATTGACCTGCATACAGATTTCTCAGGAGGCAGGTCAAGTGGTCTGATATTCCCATCTCTTTCAGAATTTTCCAGTTTGCTGTGATCCACACAGTCAAAGGCTTTGGCATAGTCAATAAAGCAGAAGTAGATGTTTTCTGGAACTCTCTTACTTTTTCGATGATCCAACAGTTGTTGGCAATTTGATCTCTGGTTCCTCTGCCTTTTCAAAATCCAGCTTGAACATCTGGAAGTTCACGGTTTACGTACTGTTGAAGCCTGGCTTGGTGATGGATAGAGCTTCCTAAACACAGAGGAAAGAGAGAGCTCCTCTTTCCAATGGTTTCGCCATTTCAGGATTGAGTTTCACACTCAACCAGAGATACTGAATGTTTGATACAATCACTGAACAGGCCTAGGATCTAGACTCCCTTTAGAAGCTGGTGGTGAAATGAGCACCAACTATCCACAGGGTCTGAGAGTTGGGGAGGAGGATTTTATCAAGAGGAAATTAAGGTGCCCTTATTAAAAGAAGGAAAAGAGTTGGCCAAACAAAAACAACAGAGGACCAATGTTCCCAATGTGTCAGATCACAAGAATCACTGAAATGAGTGTTAAAAAACAGAGATCCTTGGACCCTTCCCCATTCTTATTGAATCAGAATCACTTAGAGGAGTTGTTCAGGAATTGGTGTTCTTAATAGGATTAATGACTGTTCTGTGTTAGTCACTGCTTCTGCTAAAAGGTAAAGAAGTATTTGCAATATTCTCATTTTCCATCCATCTTAAGATATACTTCTTAGGTTATACATCCAAGCTAAATAGAAGTGAACAATCACTGACCACATTTAAGTTGTGTAGATATGCACTTGCAGTTGGTATGGGGAATGATCTGAAATAGATACTGATACTTCTCTAAAACATCAGGAATTATTTACCCCTTTTTTGACTAGTGCAGTATAAAACTAATGGCATGTTTTATTTTAAAAAGAAAGGAAAAATGAAAACAAAACAGAAAACTCTTCTAATTCAACATTGTTTTTCTCCCCAAAGGCAAAAATAGATAAACAGCCATTTATAACCACTTAATAGCTGCATTTTAGATTTGTTAAAAGAGGAGACCATCTTTTTCATGTCTTGAATTATATCCACACTCCTCATTTCTAAACACTCATATAAGTTTTGTCATTGGAAGAGAAGAGGTCCTCAGCAGATTAGAAAGTCACTGTGAGCACCAGTAAGTTACTTCCTGCTTATATTCAGCTGTGTTGGCTGAAACAAGTGTGCGATGTGTGAAGTTGCTCTGAGAATGGAGGTATCCTAACTCCTTTGCATTTTCATGAAGGTGTGTTGGCTTTTTCTATGTACCTTGTGGATATAAGTTTTAACATCAATATGTACCAATGCTAAAGGAATTTAAGCTATAATTCATACTTACATATAATTAGCCACTATGAAATTCATGTGTTTTGAAACGTTCAATAAAAACAATTATTTGTTGTTCAGTTGCTAAGTCATGTCTGACTCTTTGTGACCCCATGGACTTCAGTACACCAGGCTTCCCTGTCCTTTACTATCTCCCAGAGTTTGCTTAAACTCATGTCCATTGAGTCAGTGATGCCATCCAAACCATCTCGTCCTCTGTTCATCCCCTTCTACTTCTGCCCTCAATCTTTCCCAGCATCAGGATCTTTTCCAATGAGTTGGCTCTTTGCATCAGGTGGCTAAAGTATTAGAGCTTCAGCATCAGTCCTTCCAATCAATGCTCAGGGTTGATTTCCTTTAGGATTAACAGGTTTGATCTTCCTGCTGTCCACAGGATTCTCAGGAGTCTTCTCCAGCACCACATTTCAAAAGCATCAATTCTTCGGTGCTCAGCTTTCTTTATGGTCCAACTCTCACATCCATATATGACTAATGGAAAAACCATAGCTTTGACTATATAGACCTTTGTTGGCAAAATGATGCCTCTTCTTTTTAATATGCTGTCTAGGTTTGTTATAGTTTTTATTCCAAGGAGCAAGTATCTTTCTTGTGTCTGCAGTCACCATCTGCAGTGATTTTGGAGCCCAAGAAAATAAAGTCTCTGTTTACATTTTTTCCCATCTATTTGCCATCAAGTGATGGAACTGGATGCCATGATCTTAGTTTTTGAATGCTGGGTTTTAAGCCAGCTTTTCAGCAAAAAATGAACTAAAAATACCATTTGTTGAGTATTCTCTATGTACCTACTTTTTTGTTAAGCACATTACATGGAGAATCTCATTAAATATTTATAACAATCCTATGAAGTATTTTCTATTATCCCATTTTATGATAAGGAAATGGAAACACCAAGTAAACTACCTAAATTCACAAAGCTATGAAATGCCTGAGACAGTTTAGTACAGTCTGTCTCCATCTATATATACCTATAATCTACTCTTTTGACTAATGGATACAATGCCAGTAGGGATGTGTGCAGTAGTCATGTGTTCAGCTGACAGAGAGGACAAAATCATCAAGTTCCTCTTATGCACAACTGAATCAATGACCTTGACTTCATTAACTTGGTGTTGCATGGAGCTAAATGAGCTTAGTGCAGACTTGGGTGTTTCAGAACACTCAGCAGCAATTAAAGCCTTGCATCTGGGTTGAGGGCTCCTAGACAGAGAAAAAGCAGGCTTCAGGAGACCTTGCTGTCTATTGTTGTAGACTAGACAGATTAGACTCACAGAATAAAGACAAATGAACATGCAAGTGGGAACTCACACCCTTCGAAATTCAGTGAAAGCAAGAACTGAACTCATTCATTTACAGCCATCACTAAGAAGTCCTCATTTTTTCAATCTATGTCTCCAAGGAAAATTTTTCTTTTCATAAAAAGTCATCTCTGTATTATCTCTTTAAAAATGAGGTAGACTGTTCAAAAACTTTTTTTTTCATTAGCCTCTCAGAAAGTTAGAAGTTGCTCTGTGATCTTCAAAATTGGTTTGAATTAGGTGCACATTTATGAATCCATGAAGTTGGAGAAAGAGCTGAACTTTCCAACACTAGTTTATCAGTTTAGCCATCTTTTTTTTTATAAAAGAGATATCAATAGAAGAAAAGGGGAAAGTCTGCCTTAACAATCCTATGCAAAGAGGCTCTCAGTTTGTTTTTTCTTTAATTATTATCAGTTCTTGAGAAATGAAAGTATCTGTTGCAATAAGCAGGAGTTGTGGCATGTTCTGTGAAGACAGGGAAAACCTCCTACAGGACTGTGTGAATGGAATTCAGTATACATTGCAGCCTAAAAATATTGTAAGAGCATTCCATTCTTCTCATGTGACTTTTCTTTCTTTCTTATTCAGCTGTACTCAGATCTCTGTGGGGAGCAAGCGAGTCTGTGGATTCAATGAAATGCAAAGGCAGTGGAGACTTCCAGAGAGGCTTCTTTCTGTTCTTTAAGGTCTTCATTTGTTTACAACGCTTGATAGATCAGTTTAATCCAGAATTCACCGATACAGGGGAGATATTGACTTGCCCTTTTGTGTAAACACAGAAAGCTGCAAATCAAAACCCCTGCCAGTGACCCCAAGCCCCAAGCTCTACAAACTATGGGATTGAGACAAGAAATTGTGAGAGTCAATAATGGCACTGAAGCCATATGTTATTGACTCAGAGTGACTGGAAATTAAAGCACCAGCCCCAGAGGAAATTTTGCAAAGAAAGCAGGGAATGCTTGGGTGCTCTATATTTTCAAGCTCTTATTCTTTCCTTGACCGGATCATTATTAGTAAAGACCTGTAGAAAAACTGCAAGATACTTCTATAAATGCTCCTTCCTTTAAAAGAAAAAAAAAAAGGTGTCATTGACTAAGGTTCCATGTGAAAAGCTGAAATGGGGCTTGAATGGTTTGTATTAAATTTTGCCTCTACCTCTGAACGTATGTTACTTTAAGAAATTCATACCACCACGGATGTTTCTATTTTGAAAATCTACCCAAAAATGAGGTAATCATATCTTCTTCCTTCTTAATCTTCCAAGATAGGTATCGATCAGGCTGTGGACAATGTGTTTAATTCTGAGGGAAGGTGGCTCTGATGAAATTCAGGAGAATCCTTTTTTCTCTAATTGCTGTAGTTTTTTTCCCTTTGTTAAGACCCAGTGTAGTTCTTCTGCATCCAGCAGACAATAGAGTCACACAGTCCAGTCCTATTCCTGGCATCTTCTTCTCTCCAAAACATTATCAGTGATTTCACCAGTAGGAAAGCAGAGTATGGAAGACTGTGTTTGTCAGTTACCCTGCGCTCCCTCTGCTGGTTGTATGACTGGTATTTCTCTTCCCGTGACTTCTCCCAGGATCTCAGATTTAATTAATAATTAGCTTATTTATTTTCAGTAAAATTGGAAATTTTATATTTTGGGGGGAGAATAATCAGTTTAGGATGAACTTGTGATAGGCAAGTTTCATAAAACTAGTTTTTATCAAGGTGGTGTTATCAAGGATGAGCAAATCTATTCAACTCTAATTTTCTGATGGTACATACAAGAAAAGGCATAAGAAATAAAACTTGGCATCATGTACCAATTATTGTCTTTAAAACACAGTGCACATGACTGATAAAAGCAACCAAAACTATGGAATATGTTTAAATTCATGGATTCAAAGTAATACCAAAAAAAACCCCAGTCACCTTCAAATGATGATAAAGAATCAATCTATTATTTTGAAAACTGCTAAATAAAAGGAAAGAATCAAGCAATTGTCCTGTCTTTTCAGTTGCATTATACTACTGCATAATCTAAAGTAGATAGATGAAAGACATATATGTTTATGTAAGTGTCCCAGATAATGAATATGAAACAAATGACAGAGTATTACCATTTTACAGTCCCTAACCAATGAACCTATTAAGGCATCAGGCATCAAAGGTTACTAACATCACCTAAAGAGCTACACCCTGTGCCTCCTAATGAAAAAACACGCCACCACCTATGAACTTGACAAACCCAAGTATGACCAAGCCTCTGGCTCCGGCTGCCAATTTGCCAGAAACAGAGAGGACAGGAGAAATGTTAAACTCTGTGCAACCTGCACAATCCAGCCTACGGGAATCTCTCCAGGTCAAATGCCCTGGGTTCTTCAACAGATCAACTGCAAAGGAAAGAAACAGAGAGGAACTCTCTAGAATAAAGATAACTTAAAAATAATGTTTTTAAAATAGGGAAGTCTTCGTCAGAGTGTCTGAGGTGTCTCCTGGGGGTGGTAAAAACAAAGAAACGGGATGATTACAATGCTTGCCAGGTTGGTGTGCATTTCTGGGATGAGGGAAGGTGTTAAATTTGGATGGGACACACAGAGGTGCTTCACGGATGTTACCAAAGTTCTATTTCTTGACCTGGGCAGTGGTTACAGGGTGCTCCCCTTGTAATAATTCGTTAAGCTATGATTTTGTGTGGTTTTGGGTTTCTATGTTTTACTTTGCCACAATGAGTCTGTGAAACAGGCATTCAGAATGAGCAAGGTGCCTGTGGCTGCCTCCGTGAGTTCCCTCCCTTCCTCCCCCCCCTCCTCCTTCTCTGTCTCTCTCATCATCATAGTCATTCTTCTCAGCTCTCAGCCCTCAGCCACTCCTGGGACTGAAGCTTTTGGTACCTCCCTCATGTAGTTCTTCTAGATCCAAGGTGAAATTCTTGTCTGCTTGTTGGTTTTGGTAACTGCCTGTGCCTACTCTCATGTCACAGCCAAGTGGGACAGCTGGGAAGAGAAAAGAGAGTCCAAGAATCTACTTCTTTTTTTGTTGTTTTTCAAGCTCTGCTGCTAAACTGAATTTCATCAGAGCTCATGTCCTAGTAAGGATTTCCCACCACATATTTTTATAAGTTTACATGATTTTCTGTTTCTTTTCATCTGGTTTAATTTCAGTTATTTGTAAATTTAACAGACTTGCATGGCAGATTCAAAAAGCATGAGTAAGTATTTTAGACAAATGTGTTTAAGAAACAACTCATTATTTTTGTGGAGTACCTTTCTAAAGGCCATAGGCCAGGTTACTTTACAAGAGTTGTAAAAACAAAAGTAGCTACACATTTTAGCCCTAATCCTGCAAAGGACAGATCATCTCTACAAAGCAGGTATCATTATCTTTATTGTGTGTGTGTGTGTGCGTTAGTCGCTCAATCATGTCTGACTCTTTACTACCCCATGGACTGTAGCCCATGAGGCTCCTCTGTCCATGGAATTCTCCAGGCAAGAATACTGGAGTGGGTTGTCAGTTCCTCCTCCAGAGGATCTTCCAGACCCAGGGATCAAACCCACATCTCATGCATTACAAGTGAATTCTTTACCATCTGAGTCAGCAGGGTTAGGCTGCATTATTTCCGTATTTATGAAAGTATGACTATTGCTGATACTGTCTTTTTTTTTTAAGAACCCAAATCTCTCTCTCGCTCTTCTTCCATCCCACCCCAAACCAAATTAAAATCTGTGGTTTTCTTTTTGAGTTTCTTCAAGAGAAAAAGCTCTCTAATATATGGGAACAAGTCTTGGCTACTTTTATTTTTCTTGCAACTAATGATAAATTTTTTAAAGTGTTAAACATGGCCCTGAGAACTATTTGTATGTTAACACTTGGACTTACTGAATTGTTTTCAAAGCAATCAAATTACATATGTTTCTTTTACAGAAGGTGGGTACCATCCGAGAATATCCACAGACACTGTAATGGTATGTATATCCAAATACCACTTAAAAAGCAAGAGCTCCAGGTCTCTGACATACCACACAAAAGTGAAGGTTACTTGACCAAGTGAGATGCTTCCATTAGTGGGCTCCAATAAACAAAACTCCATCATAATTAAAACACAAATTTCTAAACATCAGCCAGTGGTTCTTGACCTGGCTATCTATTAGAAAATAGTCCCATATAAAGGGACTGTATATGAATGCGTTGACTGTGTATGAATGCTTTTGATAAACACGGATGTCCAGTTCTTTCCCATGTCTCTAGGTGTGGATCACAGGCATCAGTGTTTTTTAAAAGCTCCCCAGACAATCTCTACATGCAGCCAGTGTTGATAACCATACTCTGCATGATAATTTCTAAGTACATTGCAATTTTTTCTGGGGACATGTGGAATTATTTATTCCTTGATCAGAAGGTCTGACTTAAATATGGGAGGCAGTCATCAAAGTGTGTTCACTGGCAATTTCTTTCTTTCATTTAGAAGGCACTGCTGTGTGGGGGAATCATGTGAAAGTTCCAAAACTATCCTGCCAGATATCTGTGGCAACTTTGCAGGCCGCAGATTTATTTACTCAGGGAAGAGTGAAACAAGTGTTTTTCTGGGGTCTGGGAGAGGTTTTTGAATCAGGGCATTTAGGGAAAGTGATCCAGAAGAGCTGTCTCCCTTCTCTTCATTTCTATTTTCTCAAATGTGTCAGTGCTATCTGGGCTGATCAAGCTATAATGATGGTCACCTTAAGGACCCAGAGTGATGCTTCTTTGAAAGAAGGGAAGTTTGGTAGAAGCCCAAAGATCAAATCTTACATCAAAACCCTTATCTTCATGTTCTGCAAAGCCACTCTCACCCACTGATAGCAACTTCCAGTTTCTCTCGTACAGTGGGCATTTTGCTATGTTGGTAGGTATTTTCCTATGTTTGCTCAGTTTATCTGAAACAAGAGTAGTGTGTGAGGAGGATTTGCTTTCCAGACACTGTGGCATTTTAGTGAAAAAAGGCCAGCCTGTGTGGCTCATTCGAATTTATCAAAAGCTGCCAGGCTTGGCTACATTGCAGATCTAGCAATCTACTTCAATGTAAACATTTTAATTACTATTTCTAACATTTGGCTTTCATTAAAAGTTAAAGGAAAACTTCACATTTTTTTTTCATAAATACTGGAAAACCCCTTTAAAGAGCCATTCTACCAGTCCCTCTCTTCCTCTCCTTCATTCTTTTTCCCTCCCCCCACCATTACACACACACACACACACACACACACACATGCACACAGTTTTAATTTAAAAAGAAAAATCTATAAACAAAAGGAGCTTCCCAGGGTGCCAGTGGTTAAGAAACAACCTGCCAATCCAGGAGACACAAAAGATGGGAGTTTGATCCCTAGGTTGGGAAGATCCCCTAGAGAAGGGAAAGGCTACCCACTTCAGTATTCTTGCCTGGAGAATCTCATGGACAGAGGAGCCTGGCAGGCTACAGTCCATGGGGTCACAAAGAGTTGGACATGACTGAAGCGACTTGGCACACACGCATTAAAAAAAAGAGGAAAACCAAGAAAATGAAGAAGAATGAGAAAGAGAGAAGAAAGAAGGAAGAAAAGAAGGAAGGATTGATAATAGAAAAAAGAAGAATGAACTCCTCTTATACCACCCACAAAAAATTAACTCAAGATGAATTAAAACTTAAACAGAAGACCTGATACCATAAAACTCCTAGAAGAAAACATAGGGAGGAAGCTCCCTGACATTCATTTTGGAAATAATTTTTTGCATATGACATCAAAAGAACAAACAACAAAAGCAAAAATCAACATGTGGCATCAGCTCAAACTAAAAAGCTTCTGCACAGCAAAAGAAGCAATCAAAATGAAAAGTAAACTATGAACGAGAGAAAATATTTGCAACCTGTATCTCTGATAAGAGGCAAAGATCCAAAATATAGAAATAAATCATATAACTCAATTACAGGAAAAACCAAATAATCCAATTAAAAATGGGCAGAGGACTTGAATAGACATTTTTTAAAAGAAGACATCCAAATAGCCAACAGGTATATGAAAAGATGATCAACATCACTAACCTTCAAGGAAATGCAAATCAAAACTACAATGAAATATCAACTCACACCCGTTAGAATGGCTACCATCAAAAGACAAGAGATAGCTAGTTATACGAAGGGTTTGGAGAAAATGGAACCCCTGTATGCTGCTGGTGGGAGTGAAAATTGGTTCAACCCCTTTGGAAAACTAATGTGGAGGTTTTACAAAAATACTAAAATACAACTGTCATATGATCCAACTGACCCTCTTCTGGATATACATCCAAAGGAAATGAGAACAAGACACTAAATAGATATCTACACTCCCATGTATACTGCAGCATTATTCACAATAGTCAAAATATGGAAATAATCTAACTTTCTGCCAAGGGACAAATGGATAAATTTGTGGTAGATGTGGTATATATACAACAAAATATTATTTGGCCATGAGTAAAAAGGTTGAAAGAAGTCCTGCCATTACAGATGGGCAACAGCCAGAGCTGGAAGGCAAGGGGCAAACTCGGCCCCAGAGACGGCATCCTCTACCAAACTGCAAGCAGGCTCCCAGTTGCTAACCAAATCTTCCTGGGATCCTGGACAGTTGACATCTGCCAGGAGGGTCACAGCCAGAGGTCATCTCTCCAGAGGAGACACATGGCACACCTGGGACGGCACTCCCGCTGTGGCCGGGACTGGGGAGGTGATAAGACGCACTGCCCACCTGGGGAGAGTGTGCTTGCCAAGCACCTGGTCGCCTGAGCTGCTCAGACCTGGGAAGGGCACAGAATGCAGGCCCAACCGAGTCTGTGCCTTTGTGGAGTACCCAAGAACCTTAACCTGAGCAGCTGAGACCTGAGTACACACAACCCAGGGCCCACTTTACAGTTCCCCTGCAGAACAACCTGGAGCCCAAGCAGTATAGAATGGGAAAGCACACATGCCGTGAGTGGGGACAAACCCAGTGTGGCCCAGGTACTGTGAGCACTCCCCACACATGCCAGTGATATTTATTTTCAGTGTTCTTCCCTCCCCGCAGCAAAACTGAACAAGTGAACCTAAATAAATGACCACCTTCACCTCCTTGTGTCAGGGTGGAAGTTAGATACTGAAGAGACTTGCAAACAGAGGAAGCCAAAATAAACAAAGAAGAGGGAACCGCTTTGGAAGTGACAGGTGCAACAGATTAAAACCCTGTAGTTAGCACCGACTACATTGGAAGGGACCTATAGACCTTGAGAAAAAGTATAAGCTGGAACAAGGAATTATCTGAAACTGAACTGACCCCACACTGCCCTCAACAGCTCCAGAGAAATTCCTAGACATATTTTACTATTATCATTTTTAAATTAAAAAAACTTAATTTTTAAGTTCTTTATTACTCCTTTAATTTTCATCTTTAAAACCTACTATTACCTTGCAAAAAAAGACCCTATTTTTAAAGCAAATTTCATATATGTTTTTAAATAACTTGCAATTTTGCTTTGTTTAATACTGTATTTTTGAGAGTATAACCTCTACTCTAGATTTTTAATCTTTGCTTTTTGGTATTTATCAATTTTGCACCTTTAAGAATCCAATCTTCAGTACTCATTTTTACTTAGGAGTGTGATTACTGGCTTGATTGGACTCTCCCCTTTAGACTCTCCTTTTGCTCCCCCAGTTCACCTCTATCTCCTCCCTTCCCCTTCTCTTCTCTACTTAACCTTATGAATCTCTTTGGGTGTTCCAGGCTGTGGAGAACACTTAGGGAACTGATCACTGGCTAGATTGGTCACTCTCCTTTTGACTCCCCCTCCTCTCCTCCTGGTCACCTCAATCTCCTTCCTCCCTCTTCTTTTCTCTATGTAACTCCATGAACCTCTCTAGGTGTTCCAGACTGTGGAGAGTAAATAGGGAATTGATTACTGGCTAAATTGCTCTCTCCCCTTTTGACTCCCACTCCTCTACTCCTGGTCATCTCCTTCCTCCCTCTTCTCTTCTCTATGGAACTCCATGAACATCTCTGAGGGGTCCAGACTGTGGAGAGCACATAGGGAATTGATTACTGGCTAGACTGCTCTCTCCCCTTTTGATTCCCCCTCTTCTCCTCCTGGCCACCTCTGTCTCCCTCCTCCCTCTTCTCTTCTCCATGTAACTCTGTGAACCTCTCTGGGTGTCCCTTACTATGGAGAATCTTTTCACCATTAACCTAGATGTTTTATCATTGGTACTGTATGAATGAAGAAGTCTTGAGGCTGCTGTAGGAATCAGACCAAAAGCCAGAGGCAGGAGGTTTAAATCCAAAACTTGAGAACACCAGAAAACTCCTGACTCCAGGGAACCTTAATCAACAAGAGCTCATCCAAAAGCCTCCATACCTATATTGAAACCAAGCTCCACCCAAGAACCAACAAGTTTCAGAGCAAGGCATACCATGCTAATTCTCCCACAATGCAGGAATATAACCCTGAGCAGAAAAGTCACACCAAACCCACAGACACCTCAAAACTCACTACTGGACACATCATTGCACTCGAGAGAGAAGAGATCCAGCTCCATACGTTAGAACATGGACTCAAGCTTCCCTAGCCAGGAAACCTTGACCAGCCACTCATCCAACCCCACCCACAGGGAGGAACCTCCACAATAAAGAGGAATAACAAACTTCCAGCATACGGAAAGGCCACCCCAAACACAGCAACCTAAACAAGATGAAAAGGCAGAGAAATACTCAGCAGGTAAAGGAACATGATAAAAGCCCACCAAACCAAACAAAAGAGGAGGAGATAGGGAGTCTACCTGAAAAAGAATTCAGAATAATGGTAGTAAAAATGATCCAAAATCTTGAAAACAAAATGGAGTTACAGATAAATAGTCTGGAGACAAGGACTGAGAGCATGTAAGAAAAGTTTAACCAGGACCTAGAAGAGATAAATGGAGAAGGCAATGGCAACCTACTCCAGTACTCTTGCCTGGAAAATCCCATGGACGGAGGAGCCTGGAAGGCTGCAGTCCATGGGGTCGCAAAGGGTCAGACATGACTGAGTGACTTCACTTTCACTTCTTACTTTCATGCATTGGAGAAGGAAATGGCAACCCACTCCAGTGTTCTTGCCTGGAGAATCCCAGGGATGGTGGAGCCTGGTGGGCTGCTGTCTACAGGGTCGCACACAGTCAGACATGACTGATGCAACTTAGCAGCAGCAGAAGAAGAAATAAAAAAGAGTCAATCAATAATGAATAATGCGGTAACTGAGATCAAAAGTACTCTGGAGGGAACCAATAGTAGAATAACTGAGGCAGGAGATAGGATAAGTGAAGTGGAAGATAGAATGGTGGAAATAAATGAAGCAGAGAGGAAAAAAGAAATAAGAATTAAAAGAAATGAGGACAACCTCAGAGACCTCTGGGATAATGTTAAATGCCCCAACATTCAAATCATAGGAGTCTCAGAAGAAAAAGACAAAAAGAAAGGCCATGAGGAAATACTTGAGGAGATAATAGTCGAAAACGTCCCTAAAATGGGGAAGGAAATAGCCACCCAAGTCCAAGGATAAACCCAAGGCAAAACACCCCAAGACATATATTAATCAAATTAACAAAGATCAAATACAAAGAACAAATATTAAAAGCGGCAAGGGAAAACCAACAAATAACTCACAAGGGGATTCCCATAAGGATAACAGCTGATCTTTCAATAGAAACTCTTCAGGCCAGGAGGGAATGTCAGGACATACTTAAAGTGATGAAAGAGAAAAACCTACAACCCAGGTTACTGTACAAGGATCTGTACAGGTTACTGCAAGGATCTCATTCAAATATGAAGGAGAAATAAAAAGCCTTACAGACAAGCAAAAGCTCAGAGAATTCAGCACCACCAAACCAGCTCTCCAACAAATACTAAAGGATCTTCTCTAGATAGGAAACACATTAAAAGTTTATAAGCACTAACCCAAAACAACAAAGTAATCATACTTATCAATAGTTACCTTAAACATAAATGGGTTGAATGCCCCAACCAAAAGACAAAGACTGGATGAATGGATACAAAAACAAGACCCCTATGTATGCTGTCTGCAAAAGACCCACCTCAAACCTAGGGACACATACAGACTGAAAGTGAAGGGCTGGGAAAAGATATTTCATGCAAATGGAGACCAAAAGAAAGCAGGAGTAGCAATACTCATATCAGATAAAATAGACTTTGAAATAAAGGCCATGAATAGAGATGAAGAAGGACACTACATAATTATCAAAGGGTCAATCCAAGAAGAAGATATAACAATTATAAATATATATGCACCCAACATAGGAGCACTGCAATATGTAAGGCAAATGCTAACAAGTATGAAAGGGGAAATTAACAGTAACACAATAATAGTGGGAGACTTTAATACCCCACTCACACCTATGGATAGATCAACTAAACAGAAAATTAGCAAGGAAACACAAATTTTAAATGATACAATGGACTGCTAAGTCACTTCAGTCATGTCCGACTCTGTGCAACCCCATAGATGGCAGCCCACCAGGCTCTCCCATCCCCAGGATTCTCTAGGCAAGAACACTGGAGTAGGTTGGCATTTCCTTCTCCAATGCATGAAAGTGAAAAGTGAAAGTGAAGTCACTCATTCGTGTCCGACTCTTTGTGACCCCATGGACTGCAGCCTACCAGGCTCCTCCATCTATGGGATTTTCCAGGCAAGAGTACTGGAGTGGGGTGCCATTGCCTTCTCCATACAATGGACTAGTTAGACCTAATTGATATCTATAGGCCATTTCACTCTAAAACAATGAATTTCACTTTTTCTCAAGTGCACACGGAACTTCCTCCAGGTTAAATCACATCCTAGGCCATAAATCTAGCCTTGGTAAGTTAAAAAAAAATTGAAATCATCTCAAGCATCTTTTCTGATCACAATGCAGTAAAATTAGATGTCAACTATAGGGGGAAACAAACTATTAAAAATACAAACATATGGAGGCTAAACAAAACACTTCTGAATAACCAACAAATCACAGAAGAAATAAAAAAAGAAATCAAAATATGCATAGAAATGAGTGGAAATGAAAACACAACAACACCAAACCTATGGGATTCAGTAAAAGCAGTGCTAAGGGGAAGGTTCATAGCAATACAAGCCTACCTCAAGAAATAGGAGAAAAATCAAATAAATAACCTAATTCTACACCTAACGCAAATAGATAAAGAAGAAATTAAGTACCCCAGGGTTAATAGAAGGAAAGAAATCATGAAAATTAGGGCAGAAATAAATGCAAAAGAAACAAAGCAGACCATAGCCAAAATCAACAAAGCTAAAAGCTGGTTCTTTGAGAAGATAAATAAAGTAGACCAACCATTAGCTAGACTCATCAAGAAAAAAAGGGAGAAGAATCAAATCAACAAAATTAGAAATGAAAGTGGAGAAATCACAACAGACAACACAGATAGAGACTACTATCAGCAACTATATGCCAATAAAATGGACAATTTGGAAGAAATGGACAAATTCTTAGAAAGGTATAACTTTCCAAAACTGAACCAGGAAGAAATAGAAAATCTTAACAGACCCATCACAAGGATAGAAATCGAAACTGT
Source organism: Redunca redunca (assembly GCA_006410935.1). Lineage (NCBI taxonomy): Eukaryota > Metazoa > Chordata > Mammalia > Artiodactyla > Bovidae > Redunca > Redunca redunca. The sequence continues at coordinate 854,841 of SJYQ01001700.1, forward strand.
AATCAGAAATCCTACAACAAACAAAAGCCCAGGACCAGATGGCTTCACAGCTGAATTCTACCAAAAATTTAGAGAAGAGCTAACACCTATCCTACTCAAACTCTTCCAGAAAATTGCAGAGGAAGGTAAACTTCCAAACTCATTCTATGAGGCCACCATCACCCTAATAGCAAAACCAACAAAGATGCTACAGAAAAAGAAAACTACGGGCCAATATCACTGATGAACATAGATGCAAAAATCCTTAACAAAATTCTAGCGAACAGAATCCAACAACATAGTGAAAAGATCATACATCATGACCAAGTGGGCTTTATCCCAGGGATGCAAGGATTCTTCAGTATTCTCAAATCAATCAATGTGATTCACCACATTAACAAATTGAAAGATAAAAACCATATAATTATCTCAATAGATGCAGAGAAAGCCTTTGACAAAATTCAACATCCATTTATGGATGTTGCCATCCAGAAAGCAGGCATAGAAGGAACATACCTCAACATAATAAAAGCCATATATGATAAACCCACAGCAAACATTATCCTCAATGGTGAAAAATTGAAAACATTTCCCCTAAAGTCAGGAACAAGACAAGGATGCCCACTCTCACCACTACTATTCCACATAGTTTTGGAAGTTTTAGCCACAACAATCAGAGCAGAAAAAGAAATAAAGGAATCCAGATTGGAAAAGAAGAAGTAAAACTCTCACTGTTTGTAGATGACATGATGTTCTACATAGAAAACCCTAAAAACTCCACCAGAAAATTACTAAAGCTAATCAACGAATACAGTAAAGTTGAAGGTTATAAAATTAACACATAGAAATCCCTTGCATTCCTAGACACTAACAATGAGAAAGCAAAAAGAGAAATTAAGGAAACAATTCCATTCACCATTGCAATGAAAAGAATAAAATATTTAGAAATTAAATCTACCTAAAGAAACAAAAGACCTATACACAGAAAACTGTAAAACATTGATGATAGAAATCAAAGATGACACAAATAAATGGAGAAATATACCATGTTCATGGATCAGAAGAATCAATATATTGAAAATAAGTATACTACCCAAGGCAATCTATAGATTCAATGCAATCCTTATCAAGCTACAAATGGTATTTTTCACAGAACTAGAACAAATGATTTCACAATTTGTATGGAAATACAAAAAACTTCGAATAGCCAAAGCAATCTTGAGAAAGAAGAATGGAACTGAAGGAATCAACCTGTCTGGCTTCAGGCTCTACTACAAAGCAACAGTCATCAAGACAGTATGGTACTGACACACAGACAGAAACATAGATCAATGGAACAACATAGAAAGCCCAGAGATAAATCCATGCACCTATGGACACCTTATCTTTGACAAAGGAGGCAAGAATACACAATGGAGAAAAGACAATTTCTTTAACAAATAGTGCTGGGAAAACCGGTCAACCACTCATAAAAGAATGAAACTAGAACACTTTCTAACACCATACACAAAAATAAATTCAAAGTGGATTAAAGATCTAAGTGTAAGACCAGAAACTATAAAAGTCCTAGAGGAAGACACAGGCAAAATACTTTTTGATGTAAATCATGGCAGGACCCTCATGATCCATCTCCCAGAGTAATGGAAATAAAAGCAAAAATAAACAAATGGGACCTAATTAAACTTAAAAGCTTTTGCACAATGAAGGAAACTATAAGCAAGGTGAAAAGACAGCCTTCAGAATGGGAGATAATAGCAAATGAAGCAGCTGACAAAGAATTAATCCCAAAAATATACAAGCAACTCCTGCAGCTCAAGTCCAGAAAAATAAAAGACCCAATTAAAAAATGGGCCTCCAGTACTCTTGCCTGGAAAATCCCATGGATGGGGGAGCCTAGTAGGCTGCAGTCCATGGGGTCTCGAACAGTCGGACACGACTGAGCGACTTCACTTTCACTTTTCACTTCCATGCATTGGAGAAGGAAACGGCAACCCACTCCAGTGTTCTTGCCTGGAGAATCCCCAGGATGGGGGAGCCTGGCGGGCTGCCGTCTATGGGGTCACAGGGAGTCGGACACGATTGAAGTGACTTAGCAGCAGCAATCAAAAATTGGGCCAAAGAACTAAACAGACATTTCTCCAAAGAAGATATACATATGGCTAACAAACACATGAAAAGCTGCTCAACATCACTCATTATCAGAGAAATGCAAATCAAAACCACAATGAGGTACCATCTCATGCCACTCAGAACAGCTGCTAGCAAAAAGTCTACAAACAATAAACGCTGGAGAGGGTGCACAGAAAAAGGAATCCTCTTACAATGTTGGTGGGAATGCAAACTAGTACAGCCACCACAGAGAACAGTGTGGAGAATCCTTAAAAAACTGGAAATAGAATTGCCATACAACCCAGCAATTGCACCTGACCCAGTATGGTGGGCATACACACTGAGGAAACCAGAATTGAAAGAGACACGTGTACCCCAATGTTCATCACAGCACTGTTTACAATAGCCAGGACATGGAAGCAACCTAGATATCCATTGGCAGACGACTGGATGAGAAAGCTGTGGTACATATACACAATGGAATATTACTCAACTATTAAAAAGAATGCATTTGAATCAGTTCTAATGAGGTAGATGAAACTGGAGCCTATTATAGGAAGTGAAGTAAGTCATAAAGAGAAACACTAATACAGTATATTAATGCATATATATAGAATTTAGAAAGATGGAAATGATGACCCTATATGTGAGACAGCGAAAGAGACACAGATGTATCAAATCAACAGGTTGTATATACATTTTAACTTGCCCAAGTTCAATTCAGTTCAATTGCTCAGTGGTGTCCAACTCGTTTCGAGCCCATGAATCACAGCACACCAAGCCTCCCTGTCCATCACCAACTCTCGGAGTTTACCCAAACTCATGTCCATTGAGTCAGTGATGCCATCCAGCCATCTCATCCTCTGTCGTCCCCGTCTCCTCCTGCCCCCAATCCCTCCCAGCATCAGAGTCTTTTCCAGTGAGTCAACTCTTCGCATGAGGTGGCTAAAATATTGGAGTTTCAGCTTCAGCATCAGTCCTTCCAATGAACACCCAAGACTGACCTCCTTTAGGATGGACTGGTTGGATCTCTTTGCAGTCCAAGGGACTCTCAAGAGTCTTCTCCAACACCACAGTTCAAAAGCATCAATTCTTTGGTGCTCAGCTTTCTTCACAGTCCAACTCTCACATCCATACATGACCNGGGAAAGACTAGAGATCTCTTCAAGAAAATTAGAGATACCAAGGGAACATTTCATGCAAAGATGGGCACAATAAAGGACAGAAATGCTCGGGACCTAACAGAAGCAGAAGATATTAAGAAGAGGTGGCAAGAATACACAGAAGAACTGTACAAAAAAAATCTTCACGACCCAGATAATCATGATGCTGTGATCACTCACCTAGAGCCAGAAACATCCTGGAATGTGAAGTGAAGTGGGCCTTAGAAAGCATCACTATGAACAAAGCTAGTGGAGGTCATGGAATACCAGTTGAGCTGTTTCAAATCCTGAAAGATGATGCTGTGAAAGGGCTGCACTCAATATGCCAGCAAATTTGGAAAACTCAGCAGTGGCCACAGGACTGGAAAAGGTCCGTTTTCATTCCAATTCCAAAGAAAGGCAATGCCAAAGAATGCTCAAACTACCGCACCATTGCACTCATCTCACACACTAGTAAAGTAATGCTCAAAATTCTCCAAGCCAGGCTTCAGCAATACGTGAACCGTGAACTCCCTGATGTTCAAGCTGGTTTTAGAAAAGGCAGAGGAACCAGAGATCAAATTGCCAACATCCGCTGGATCATCAAAAAAGCAAGAGAATTCCAGAAAAACATCTACTTCTGCTTTATTGATTATGCCAATGCCTTTGACTGTGTGGATCACAATAAACTTGCCCAAAGTTATATGTAAATTATATCTCAAAAAATAAATGAAAAGTAAAGTAAGTATTAGTAGAAAAAGACTCTAGCAATCTGATAACCCAAAATGTTACCTGCTCAATTGTCTTTGATTCCTTGCCACTCCCTCCACTAGAGCTGGGCTTCCCTGGTAGCTCATCTGGTAAAGAATAAGCCTGCAGTGCAGGAGATCCCAGTTTGATTCCTGGATTGGGAAGACCCCAGTTTGATTCCTGGATTGAGAAGGGAAAGGATACCCACTCCAGTATTCTTGAGCTTACCTGGTGGCTCAGATGGTAAAGAATATGACTACAATGTGTGAGACTGAGGTTCAGTCTCTAGGTTGAGAAGATCCCTTGGAGGAGTCCATGGCAATGCACTCCAGTATTTTTGCTTGGAGAATCCCCATGGACAGAGGAGCCTGGCAGGCTACAGTCTATGGAGTCTCAAAGAGTTGGACATGACTGAGCAACACAACACAGAGGACTACAGCTTGCCAGGCTTCTCTGTCTATGGAATTCTCCAGGCAAGAATACTGGAGAGGGCTGCCATGCCCTTCTCCAAGGGCATATTCTTTACTATCTCAGCCACTAGGGAAGTCTCAAACCTGAAGGCAAGAGTTAGATTCCAAGAACATGTATAGAAAAGAGGAAATCTTGGACTGATTCTGAAATTCAGAAATATAGTTTTGGTAAAGGACTTTTAAAAATATGATGCACAGTGAAGTTTTAAAATATCAGGGAGGTGCATTTTCCTGCCCACTTTTAAAATAATCTATGGTAGGAACTTCCCTGACAGTCCAGTAGTTAAGACTTCACCTTCCAATGCAAGGGGTATGGGTTTGATTCCTGCTGGGGGAGCTAAAATGGTAGGCCTAGCAGCCAAAAACTAGAACATAAACAACAGAAGCAATATTGTAACAAATTCAGTGAAGACTTTAAAAAACAAACAAATAAAAACAAACCCCCAAAAGTTCTCTGGTAGTTTACAAGGTGTTGCTGCTGCTGCTGCTAAGTCGCTTCAGTTGTGTCTGACTCTGTGCCACCCCATAGACGGCAGCCCACCAGGCTCCTCCGTCCATGGGATTTTCCAGGCAAGAGTACTGGAGTGGGGTGCCATTTTCTTCTCCAATGTAGGAAAGTGAAAAGTGGAAGTGAAGTGGCTCAGTCATGTCCGACTCTTAGTGACCCCATGGACTGCAGCCCACCAGGCTCCTCCGTCCATGGGATTTTCCAGGCAAGAGTACTGGAATGGGGTGCCATTGTCTTCTCCAAACTATGGTATAAAACAGTACAGTTAACATTAAAACAGAGCCTGGGCTACCCAATAGAAATTGAGGAAAGGATATTACTAGGAATTTGGGATGAGTTGCTTACGTCACTGGGAAATGGATTTGCCTTTAATTTTCTTGGAAATCAAGGGATAAAAGAAACATGTCTTTTTTTTTTAAATAGTTTCTTTCCTTCCCTTCTCTTGCCATATAAATGAAATTATTATAGACTACACAATTCATTGCTAATAGTTTCTTTCCTTCCCTTCTCTTGCCATACAGATGAAATTATATGGTGATTTACATTAGTTTCTCAAGAGGCAGGTCAGGTGGTCTGGTACTCCCATCTCTTTCATAATTTTCCGCAGTTTGTTGTGATCCACACAGTCAAAGGCTTTGCTGTAGATCCACATAGTCAAAAGCTGTGGCATATTCTCCTTTAAAAGTTTTCAGTGTTTTAATTCTTTTTAAAAGTTAAATTGGAGGATAATCACTTTACAATGTTGTATTGGTTTCTGCCATACAGCAACATGAACAACCGTAAGTATACGTATATCCATCCCTGTTGCACTTCCCTCCTGCCCCACTCCCATCCCACCTTCTGGGTCATCACAGAGCACCAAACTGAGCTCCCTGTGCTATACAACAACTTCCCACTAGCTATCTATTTTATACAGGTTAGTGATTATATTTCAATGCAACTCTCTCAATCGCTGTTTTAATTTAATCTTTAATACTTACTATTACTTGATACAAGTATCTATACTCTAAGTATTTCCATATTGACTCTATTCTCAGTGTCTAGCTCAGAGAAGCATTTAATACATATCTGGCCACTGCAGAAATAGTATGACTTTATGTTATCTTTGAAATGGAATCTAAAAGTTTCTATTATTAATGATTTGTGAATATTTTAAATCTTAATTTCTCACATTATATGACAGGTATTGGGAAAATACAATTCAGGAACTCAAGGATTCTATTATGTGAGGAAAACTAATGCCAGAGACCAGTACTGAATACTCCTTCTACCCTGGTCTGGACACCAGTCATGACCTAAAGCAGGACCAAGGTCCTGCTAATATTTCAGATGGAAATGGCCCGAAAAATTCGGGCCAAGTCGGCCCAAGACTAAACACATGAATGCTCCAGGGGTTGGAACTATTATAGCACGTCTGGGGACAGATGCTAGCAGGTAATGGCTTTACAACTTCTGGACCCAGAGTCAATCAAAAGAACAAGCGAAGTGACTACGTCATTTGACTGGCCATCCCAGGTAAGGTTTGGAATAGTTCTTCCCTTTTCTTAGGCAATGAAGGAGATTTAGGGTTTGGTTGGTTTTCTCAGGTCTGTGGAACTGGTATCTTCTGAGAGAGACTAAGTACTGGAGGGGAAATGGTACTTTCCTAGATGCCTTTTTAGCATCTTGTGTCTGACATCTCTGAAACCATGGAAATCAGAAGGAATATGGAATTTAAAGGAAAATAGAAAGGTTCTAACTTTACCACTTAGATTCGAGCTTTCTGTGCACCATTCCACTCAGAAATGGCTTATTGAACACCTGCTCTACGTTGGGGGCTGTGACTAACAAGTTTGTTATTGTTTTGCTAAGAACAGTATATTTTTAAAATTCAGTGTATTTTTACATCTAGAAGTTCAAAATTAGAAAATAATTCTTAATCATGGCTACTATCAAAGCAGCCAACATCAACAATAGAACGTTGGTAGAATTTAACTTCAGATAAAATTTTCACAATGATGTAAAACTGTCTACTGAAATAGGATACTAAAAGATAATCAATATACCGGAAGACAAGTTTTGCCCCTAAATATGACAAGCAAATGGGTATTCCTTATAGCAAAATATCTTATGCACTGCTTCTAAAAAACACTGTAAAAATAGAAAAAGATAAAAGAATTATTCAAATAAGAAATATAAGTGGCTGATAAAAAAGAAAAACTTGAATGTTATTAGTAAAAAAATGTTTGCAACTACAAACGATGTCAAAATACAATTTTTCCTGTTAACTTTTTATGAATTGAAGACTGTGTTAAGAGTTCTATCCATCCATCTATCAGATGGGTTGAATGTAAATTAATCAAATGGACAAGAGGGTAAGAGTCTGAGAGAAGGGCACTCTAGAGGTGTGAAGCTGTTCTCTTGTGTTCAGAGGTGTGAAAAGTTCAGCACTGCTAGAGATGATTATGCAAGGGGGAGAAGAGTGAGGAGTGAGGCAAGAAAAGTGGGAAGGTCAGGATTATGGAGGATATTGAGTAGGGAACGGCAAAGACCTTTGTATCCTTAGGATGATCAGGATCCAGTAAGGACTTTCTACAGGGAAAATTCCAATCAAATTCGAGTTTTAGGAAAATCACTTTGGCCCTGCAGGTAGGGTGAGGCTGAAGACAGGCACTCAAGCACAACAGGTGGCCCAGTGAGATGGGGACGCCTGAACCTAGCCAAGAAAGAAAGGCTGAGAGGAGAACAACAAACACCTTCTGTGGCACCCTTCCCTGAGTCTAAGGGTTTAACCTATGAGCTACAATTACACTCAAAGGAAAACACCAGCAAGGAGACACTTGGCTTCTTTTATATTTTAGCATAGCTTCACCTTCAAAGCTAAGATGCCCCCCTGTTTGTTTTCACCGATGTAACTCTGGGGGTCAGGGGTGGAGAGGCTGTTACCCCAGAGCTGGGCGTAGCTTGTGGTCGGTAAATTTGTGGGCGGCTTTCTGCGTGTCCTCACACTGGCTGGAGGGTTCTGATAATGCAAGGATTTGGGCCCAAGCTATAGGAAACTCCTATCTCAAGGCTCCTGCCCACACCCTAGGGGGGTTTCCTGGAAGCCTGAGCTCTACTGTGATATGCTAATCAGCTCTACCCAAAATGGCAACCAGGGAGAGACCCGAGCTCTGAGAAGAAAAGAACCCGACAAGTCTCAGGAAAGATGGAGAGGGTCTTCAAATTCTCATCTGGATTTTATTTTTTGCCTTTCCAGGAACATAATATATCTGGTTACTGCTCTTCTAATTCATGAGGGCAACAAACATGGTTTATTGTTAACCCTCCTCCAGCAACCCCCACTTTTTTTTTTTTTTTTAAGAAAAAGAGGAGGGAATTTCACAACTTGACTAGGATACACACAATTTCACTTTTAAATTATAAATTCATGTTATGGTTTAGGGAAAACTGATATGACTTAATATTTTAATATTACAGAGAATAGTAGTTCTAATTATAGTTAGGTTGGTGGATCCAAATGGGGAAATGATATAAATAAACCATTGAAGTGCTTTATGTTGGGTTTTAGTTGAGCCACTTGGAGCTAGTAAAATAGCACAGTCATTCAGTAAAAACTTAGAGGTAAATGGGCTTCCCTGGTGGCTCAGCAGTAAAGAATCCACCTGCAATGTAGGAGACAGCTTCAATCCCTGGACAGGAAGATTTCCTGGGGAAGGAAATGGCAACCCACTCTAGTATTCTTGCCTGGGAAATCTCATGGACAGAGGAGCATGGCAGGCTACACACATGGGGTCGCAAGGAGTTGAACACAACCTAGCAACTGAAGAACAAAAGTCAAAACTGTAATAAAATAAAAACAGTTCTTTGCTGGGTGGTTGGGAATGAATAGGAAAACCCATAGATGTCGCTTCAGAGGTGAAGGTGTACAAAGCTCAAATCTTAAGGGAAAAGTATGTATCCTCTAGAATACATAGCTTCTTTTCTAGATAAAGAATCTGAAACCCAAAGCAATTAACTGCCCTGGCAAAGACACATAGCTAGTTAGTGCAGAGCCTGGAAGAAAACTAACCTCCCTTGACTCAAAGTTCATTTTTCCCCCACTATCCCATGTTATTCTATGATTAACTACGGAATTGGAGATTTCACTGACTATGGTGTCACACACAGAGAAGGACACCAGAATAGGAAGAGTGGTAAGATTATACAAGAAAATTACACACAACAGAGTTGCAAAACAAAAACAGTCAGTCCAAATAATCTTTCCAGGTTGTAACAAACAATAGCCACGTCTCCAAGCATAGAGAGAGAAGGAAGAGGGGCTGTCATTGGCTAAAAGATGCTGCGGGCGCTCCTTTGGCATTTAATTCAGGAAACTGTGTAAGAACCGCACTTTCAGAAAAACCTTTCAGTGATATTTTTCACACAGACACACACAAATGGCAAAGGATGAAAAGGTCCAATTAAGGAGCTTATTCGATAGAAGACACATTGTAAAATAATTATATTGCCCTTCTAATTGCCAGGGAAGAGGGTGGAGACCTGTTAAAAGTGTACAATAGACACCGGCACTAAAAGGAATCCAGATAACAGCTAACAGAACTGGTTATAAAAAGATTAGAAGCACTTGAAGCTGACCAAACAGAAGGTGCAGATAACACACATCTGCAGGTTTGCAAGGCCTGAGTGGGAGAACCGGTGAACCTTAGAACTGCAGCCTACACGGCATGAAGTGGAAGGCTGAGCAAGAGTCTGACTTGCTCAGGTGTCAACTGTCTAAGATATTTTGGTAAAACAATTTTCTAAACAAAGTTGGTTTGAAGAACTGGTCCTCAATTTTGGACAGTCTTCTGAAACTGAGTCACAAGATTTTTGTGATAAGTGTGAGAAAGAGCACTCCAGGGACCTAGGTATGATTCATAAAGTTTAAGTATAGTGTTCTAACCCAAGCAGAAAATAAAAACCCAGATATCTAGCATGTCCTATAACCAGACACTCTGCCACACTCTTAATTCTAAGACCCTACCATCTTAGGTCATCTTATCCCTATTGTATGGATCACAAAAGGGGCTGGTTAATTTGGAGAAGGCCGCTCCAACTGAGGGTAGGAGGAGAACGGGCAACACAGGATGAGATGTGGTTGGATGGCATCATTGACTCAAACTCATGAGTTTGAGCAGACTGCAGGAGATAGTGAAGGACAGGGAAGCCTGGCATGCTGCGGTCCACGGGCTTGCGGACACAACACAGCAACTGAACAACATTGACACTAAGAAACAAGTGCCGAAGCAGGAATTACTTCTGACCATGCCAGATGCCTGCCCATTTTTCATGCCCCACAAAGTCGATCGATGGGAAGAGTTACGACTTCTCATTTTCTTCTCTGTCAAGGCTGGACCTAAGGAACTGAAGAAGATGCCTAGAGAAGGCAAGTCAGTTCATTCTATGTTGGTTAATGCACGCTTGACCCAGTAGGAAATGATACGCTACCGAATTTCCCAGGTAGTTTTTAGGGGAACTTAGAGAAAGGCTGTCTGACTATAAGGCCCCAAACACTGTCTGGGTAACCATGGTTCCCCTACAAACTACAGAATAAAAGTTAGCATCTAAACTCTGCATCCCATCACCTGCTTAAGACCCTCACCAGTCTTCTTGTTGTTCAGTCGCTCAGTCATGTCCAACTCTTTGCCACCCCATGGAATGCAGCACTCTAGGCTTCCACGTCCTTTATCATCTCCCAGTTTGCTCAAACTCATGTTCATTGAATCAATGATGCCCTCCAATCATCTTGTCCTCTGTCATCCCCTTTTCCTCTTGCCCTCAATCGTTCCCAGCATCAGGCAATTTTGCTTAAACAATCAAACAATCTTCATTGTGAACTATATCAAATATACAGAAAAGCATGCAAAACTGTACAGTTTTAAAAATGGCAGACTATAAGAGTAGCTATTATATTTCAAGCACAGTGGTCAGTGCTTTCTTCCTGTTATCATATTTGATTTCACTGAAACAAAAGGTATCCTTATTTTATAGGAAAAAAGAAAAAGCAGAATCCAAAGGTAGATGGGTACAGGCGAGTTTAAGCAACTTATTCAAAGCCATATAGTCATGAGTTAGTGAGAGAGAGGGATCTGAATTTCAGTACCTCTGCTTAGAATTGTACACTTCCTGTTTGGCAAAGCATGTCTTTGCTTCGGGTTGCTTGGGCACATTGTTGACTTCCTCCTGTCCCATAACTGTCTTCATCAGCCTTAGCCTTGGTCACAGAGGCTGTTCACAACAGCTGTCCTGATCTCAGGTGAGGAAAAAATCGTCATGGGGAAGAAAATGGTCAGTCAAGATTTATGTAAACAATCTTCCATTATTTATTTGTTTTAGGGTAAAAAGAAATTTTCATAGTTGGGAACTACCTACTGTTGGGTCCCTGGTAAGGTGGACAGATAAAGTGCCAATATAAGTATGTTCCAAATTTGTCATTAGACTAAAGAATTATGTTGTTCATCTGAAATTCAAATCTATTTGTGTGCTCTGTATTTTATTTGCTAAATCTGGCAATCAGTCTCTGAACAGAAAGGCTTCTCAGTAATTTTCATTCTTGGAATTAAAAAAAAATGAAAATAGCTAAAATGAACACAGAACCAGAAACAAAGAGTCCATGGATCCCTCAATATACAGATCAAAACTCTCCTCTCTCTTAAAACTTCCTCAGGCCCTGAGCCAGGGTGCATCACAGTTGAAGGCAGATGCTTCAGGAAAAAGATCTATGAGAAGTGGAAGTTGGACTTCTAACTCTGTGTGAGCTTGAGCAATACCCTTAATTACACTGAATTTAGTTTTGTTATTTGTGAAATTAAAACACTGAAAAAGATAACTTCCAAGTTCTTTTCAGTTCTAAAAATATTCTCCTTCCATAAAGAAAGTGAAGGAAAATAAAAATTTGGTGAACATATATTGAGTCCTATAGAAGATACTTTAATACCTTATTTAATTCTCAGAATAATTTAGAGAATCCAATTATATTAGCCTTGCAATCTGTACCTGGCTACTTCTTTGTGGCAACCCTTATTTCCCTCTACTCCTATTCTGAAGGAAGACCAAGTACTTAGATGTCATGTAGAAATGGGTTAAATTGCACAATATGTTAAACAGAAATGGATGGTTTACTGAAGGTTTGGTAGGGGGCTAGGTACCGGGACCCCAAATAAGACCTCTCAGTTCTTAATTGTGAAGTTCCAATTGGGCACCAGCTACCATCTTTATGTTCAACTTCTAAGTTCCTTTCCTCCAGATCCTTACCAGTCATATTCTCCCCAGTCTCTTCTTTTTCAGTTTGAGTAGACTCAGAAATAAGGTAGAATTCAGGGCACTTGCAAAGTGTGGTGAAGCTGTTTTAAACCGGCCAAGCGTCACCAAGAACTATCTTTCAAACACTGAACATCTGATGGTAAAAAGCTTCTGCCTGACTTTCAAGAAAAGCTCTTTAACCTCCACTTAATAAGTAGTTAAAGGGGGAAAAACTATGAATTTAATAAAATAGAAAATGCACATGAAAACTCTGTATTCTGCAATGTGCCTCTGTGTTGGCTACAATCTTAGCTGCATTAAAGAGCTTAAGTTTATGAGCCATGAAATCAAATAGTAGTAGAAAGCCTTTTGAAACTGGTTTCTTTTGGTTGGCACAACCTTCTTGAGATTCACTACACCTGTTGTGCATATTGGTAGTTTGCTACTTTTTGTTACTGAGTCATATTCTATCCTATGCATGTACCACAATTTGTTTATCCATTCACCGGCTGTTGACCATTTAGGTTGTTTCCAGCTTTTATGGCCTATGAATACAGATGTCATAAACATAAACATTTGTATATAGGTTTTTGTGTAGAAGTCAGTCTTTATTTCTCTTCCCAGAAATAGAATTGCTACACTGTATGGTAAATTTATATTTGATGTTTAACTGCTAAACTCACTTAAGTGTGGTTGTACCATTTTATGTTCCCTTGGCAACGTACAAGAGTTTCAAGGGACTCCATATCCTGATCAACAACTGCAATAATGTTTTAAAATTTTAGCCACTCTGATGGGAGAAGGCAATGGCAACCCACTCCAGAATTCTTGCCTGGAGAATCCCAGGCACAGGGGAGCCTGGTGGGCTGCCATCTATGGGGTCGCACAGAGTCGGACACGCCTGAAGCAACTTAGCAGCAGCAGCAGCAGCCACTCTGATGAGAGTTTAACTGTATCACATCAGGGTTCCAATTCGTATTTCCACAATGATTAATGATATTTAGCATTTTTTCACGTGCTTATTTGCCATATATATCTTCTTTAGTGAGCTATTTAATATTGTTTGCCTGTTTAAAAAAAAATTGGGGGGTTTGCTTTCCTATGAGTTTTGAGATTTCTTTTATAAACCTTGGATACAAGATCTTTATTCAGACATGTGATATTAAACCATTTTTTTCCCGGTCTATGTCTTGCTTTTAATTTTCTTAACATTATCTTTCAAAGAGCAGGCATTTTTAATTTAATGAAGTCCAATTTACCAATTTTTTCTTTCATGGTTCATGATTTCTGTGTCCTAAGAAATCTCTGCCTAACTCAAGGTAACAAAGATTTTTCTCTTGTTCTTTAGTTTTTCTAAAAGTTATATAGTTCTAGCACTTATGCTTAATTCTGTAAGCCATTTTGGATAAATTTTTGCATATGATGGCAAAGATCAAAGTTCATACTTTATGTCCGTTTTTCCAGTGCCATTGATTGAAAAGACTGTTTTGCCCCACTGAATAACCTTGGCATCTTTGTCAAAAATTCATCAGCTATAAACATGTGAATCTATTTCTGACTCTCTTTTATGTTTATCCTTATGCAAACACCACATTGCTTTAATTACTGTACCTCTCTAATAAATCTTGAAATCAGGTGGTAGGAAATCTCCAGCTTTCACTACATGATTTATAGATGTTCAAATTTGGAAATATTTGGAGATATTTCTTTTTCTCACGTAAGCACACTGACCGCTTGTACCTATTTTGGAAGCATCTCTTTGTTTCCCGTAATAGTTTACATCCGCAGCTGTAAGCCTTAAGTATTTTAAGAGTTCATAATAAAGTGTAGCTTTCATGTTTTCTTGCAAATGAACTCCTTGAACGGATCACTTCGTGTCCATGTTGTGTGTTATCTGTCATGGGGGGCACAAAGGCCAGGTCTCCAGCACCACGAGGGGCAAGGGGGGCAGTGATACTGAACAGCTCTACTTTGCTGTCCAGTTATCTTGCTCTCCCATGGTTCCCTGCTTCTTGGAGGCTTTGAAAACAGGTTGTGCAGGTTGCACTCAAAATAGCAAACAGCTGGCTTTTAAGTCTTGGGAATTTCAGGGAAAGTAAATCTTTCCCCAATTCAGTCCGTGGAAATGAGGAATCAACAACATTAGTCATGTGAACTGTTATGTCACAAATCAAGGGGATTTATGCTGAAGACACAGTCCTGTCCTTGTCTTTGAAATGCAGAGACCCTCTCTTCTGTCACCAAAGGGAGTCTGGGGACAGAAAAATTGTTATTTTCACAGAGGAAGAAGTGTGCATTATATCACACTCACCATTCTATAATTATTTTCCTACTTGTAATTTTTTCTTCCCAAACTAGTGAAGAATTTAGTGAATATGAGTTTGCTGGTGAGAGACAAGTGTCTCTGCAAAATAGCAGCTGGTGTGTTTAGCAATATTATTGAAGAATTGTAACAAAGTATCACCTTAAAACTAAAATATTTTTCTAAAATGAACTGTACATTCCTTGTATTAATAATGGAATATGCTGAACCGATTTAATGTCACCTGGTATCTCAGAGACTATTGAGGATGTAGTGTTTGCCCCTGTATGAAATGGTTCTAAATTACTGCATTTCCTTTGTTCGTTTAATAGCTTCCCTCCGCTCTTGCTGGTATGCCTTTTGTTTTGCAATGACATTACTGAACCACTACATTCGAGATGATAATTTAGCTTCCTGGAATTGTGGGAAAAGCAAGCTAATGGGCCCACAGGCTTCTCCTGTTTATGTGTGTGTGAATGTGTGTGCAGGTGTGTGACACAGAGAGAGAGGAGGGAGTCTGGTGTGGTGTCTATGTGCTAAGTATGTAAGAAGTAAATACTGATGCATGTATACACGTATCATATATATTTTAAGTTCCAGAAGAGTTTCTCTATATACCTGGGGCTGGTATAAATTAAGCTCTCAATAAATGTTTGTTGAATTCCTAAGGAGGAAAAAAAAAACACAGACTTTGTGTTTATTGATACAGGATAACCATAGCAACTCTGACAATTTTTTATTTCATGCTGCACTGTGGGAAATGGGTCACATCCACGGGAATGACCCCCAATCCTTTTAGAAGAGATAGTTGTTCTCATAGCATCACTACGACTACTGGCCACTCCAGCTTCGGGGACCAAACTCCCAGGCAACCAGTTTTGTTTAGAAGGGTGTTAACTCCTGTGCTCACTCAACTCAAAACCCCTTTCTAGGGACTAGGGGAACCCCCAGTTTAATTTTCCTCAAAAAAGAGCCATTTTCTAGTTATTAATAGAAAAATGCTATCTGGAATATTGATATTAATATCACCAAGATATTCACACTGCTTTGGGGCTGAAGGGAAGTATATTCTTTAACCGCTAATGCTTTTGAGAATCAAGTAAATAAAGCAGAATTTAATGGTTTAGAAGCATTAACTGTATTTTCCTCTTGGAGTCAATCAGTTAACCAGCTGATCTAAGAGTGGAAAAAAGGATATTGAACTCAACATCTCACAGGATTTTATTTGATATAAAAAAATTAGGACTAATAAGATTGGGTTGTCTCTACTATGAAGATGTTCTGTTCGATAGTTGCTTTAAAAATGGTTTTAACTTTAAAGTCTGTTTTTAATGATGTTTGGGGTCTACATCCATGAAGGACCAGTTACTTCTAATGGTAACTGTTAATAGTCTTCATTTCAACGTTTATTAGGCTGGTTTTACATTCACTTGCTCCATGCTCAGTTATATCCAACTCTTTTGGAACCCTCTGGACCGTAGCCCACCAGGCTCCTCTGTCCATGGGACTCTTCAGGCAAAAATACTGGAGTGTGTTGCCATTTCCTCCTCCAGGGGGTCTTCCCAACCCAGGAATCAAACCTGTGTCTCCTGCGTTGCCAGGTGGACTCTTTTACCACTGAGTCACCTGGGAAGGCTCCGTTTTACTGTCATGGATCTCTAAGACTACAGGATTTCTTTTTTTTATTTAAAAAATTTTTATTTTAACTTTATTTTACTTCACAATACTGTATTGGTTTTGCCATACATTGACATGCATCCACCACGGGTGTACATGCGTTCCCAAACATGAACCCCCCTCCCACCTCCCACCCCATAACATCTCTCTGGGTCATCCCCGTGCATTGGCCCCTAGGATCCTGTATCCTGCATTGGACATAGACTGGCGATTCGTTTCTTACATGATAGTATACGTGTTTCAATGCCATTCTCCCATCTCATCCCACCCTCTCCCTCTCCCTGGATTTCTAAGGTTAGACTGGGAAGGCAAAAGCTTGAAAATTCGGGATACATTGTTTTATTATGACAAAAAGTCAGGCTTAAAAAAAAATAAAAGTGAACGTGCTCTTTCCTGGACTTGCCAACCCGTCTTTCTTGAATAAATTTTAAAAGCCTGGGGGGCACTGGGAGCTATGTAAATATTTGAAAATGGTATCACCTTGCCTGAATTTTAATATATTTTTCCAGTTGTACTGGCACTGGTAAGATCTGTTCATAACTGAGGTGCCCACAGCTTACACACACACTCTCCTGCCTACCTGATGGCCAGTTTCTAGACGGAGGCAAGGGCTTGCTCCCGCATCGCTTGGGCTCAGCACTCCTACAGCTGACTTTTCAGTGGGCAGTTGAATGGAACACACTGTGGGAAAAGCACCATCCCATGCTCAATTCCGGAGCCATTAGAAATGGATGGAGTCCCTCTCCTGGATCTGTAGGCTAGAGACAACTTCCTTCTCACCCAGGCAATCAGTAAGGCCAATGACTTTGAAGTACAGCCCTCTGGTTACAAACTCTAGGCAGTTGCTTGGGAGTTCTAAATATGCTTTCTCATTAGAAGGTCTGCCTCTGGTGTCCATTCTTAGACATAATGTTTCTTGACTTCAGTGGATGTACTGTATTTGGAAGGACTCTGGGATTCACTTTGAAAGAGGTGTAATGTTTCAAATGGGTAAAGGCGGGCAGTATCTACATACCCATTGACTGGCTTCTTTTCTTTTCAGGCTTCTATGAAAATAAGATGCCTTTTCTGACCTAAGGGCTTCCCAGGTGGCGCTAGTGGTAAAGAATCCACCTGCCAGTGTAGAAGACCTAAGAGACACAGGTTTGGTCCCTGGGTCAGGAAAATCCCCTGGAGGAGGGCATGGCAGCTCACTCCAGTATTCTTGTCTAGACAATCCCATGAACAGAGGAGCCTGGCAGGCTACAGTCCATGGGGTTGCAGAGTCGGACACAACTGAAGTGACTTAGTACAATTCTGACCTAAGGATGAGGCAGTCAGTAATCATGAAAATAAACCATTTCATATAGGGAAGAATGAGATTTTTCCTTCCATATATTTCCAACTCTTTCTGAGTCTCCATGGAATATCCTAAAGCTCTTCTCTAAGGAAGATTAAGAATTAAGTCCCTTACTCTTTCTATCTATTCCTTCTTCTTAAAAATGTTCTCAGGCTTTCTTCCTGTCATTTTGCCTGAGATCATGGCAGAAGTACACAGATGAAGACTAATTTCAAAACAAGCATGTCAGCGCAAAGAAGTGAATAAAGAAAAAAGAATGGTGGCCTAAAAGAATGCAGAGGTTTACAGAAATGATGTACCTCCTGTAAAAATCTTAACTGCTCAGAGACTCTCGGTTTCATGGAATGCCTCTTTGGAATGATCCCCCCCCCTCCCAGTGGCTGTGATACATAAAGGCCACTGAAACTTGCTGTTACCCACCCCCTGCTTTTTATAACCCTGAAGTTCGGGTCAGTTTTCATGCATCGAAGCCCGGGTGGCAACTCTGGTTTAAATGCCATTTCATGCCTGATAAAATTTCATTAGGCATTTTAACTTTTAATTTCTTTTATTGACTTATCGTGCAGATGGAGAGAAATGTTTAGAAAGGGGAAAAAATTTAAACAGGGATTTACTGAAGTCATGTTTCAGTAAGGAAGGAAATACCATCGACTTTATTACAGCTGCCTAATGTTTTCCACAAACTGTAGAAATAATGCGTTGTATCTTGGTGACCTACAATAGCAGCTGACTGCTTGCACATGATGGAAATGCAATTTGGGTTTGCTAAAAATTAACTATTTAATGCCCTGGTCTCCGGGGCTCACGGTGTCTTGTGTCTGGTTTGCTCTATATGATGCTCTTTTCAAGTCCTGGATGGTCATTTGCTGCAGGTTTGAATGCGGGTGTGCGGCTTCCCACAGCTGGGCTCCAATGGGGTCCAGCTATACCATATACCCATGTGCCTGTGTTTGCTGTCCCCATACATTCCTAAGAACTGATGGGAAGATTTCATCTGCCCCCTTCACCTGCCCCCCACCCCCCTACCAGCCCAACCCTGCCGAGACCCCTTCTTCCCTCCCTCTCTCCCTCAGCTGGGCCTTATCTGGTCTGTTCAGTGATGCGATAAAACAAAAAGGGAAGTTTCTGATTGCACGAACACACCCTTTGGAGAGATTCCAGCTAGAGAAGAGTCCGTTAAGGAAAGTGAGAGCGGTGGCGGGAGGCCTGAGTGCCAGGAGCGAGGAAAAACGGCAAGCTGAGGAGGAAAAAATAACGTGCCAGAATGGCGGTGGTGATTTCGAGAGGTCTGTGGGCGGAGGGAGTTCAAAAAGGAACTTGCCTAATGAGGCCTCTCTGAAGATTTACTGCAGTGGCTGCTGCTGAGAAGAGGATCCGGAGAAAAGATGTTCTGCCCCGACTAGCTTCACAGGAAGTCAGGCAGGGCTTGTATTCTCTGGCAGGCAGAGGAGGGAGACTGCTCAGCCAGCAGCAGCCAGGGCTTCTCAGTTTAATTGTTTTTAAAGAGCCCCCTTCCACACAGCATTTGTGACCCGATAACACATACAGTTCTCAAGGCAGGAAAACCAAACAGAGAAACCATTCTGGAGGAGAGCCGTCCCCTAGCTAGTCCTAAGGATGACCACATCAGCTCCTGGGGAGGGCGCGGGGAGCCCATTTCCTTCCCTACAGCACCTCTCCTGGAGTTCCGGGCTCATCCTGCAGCCATCAGCTTTTCTTGGCTGAAAGGATGCGCCAGGCCATCCACAGAGCTCAAAACGCCGTCAGTCCTTTACACAGCGGAGCGGGGTCTGGCCACCCCCCCGATTCCCCCCGCAGGACCCTGAGCCTCGCTCACTGCCAGGGACCGGAAGTGAAACTCTGCAGCGCAAATATTAGCACCGCAGGTGGCTAGCACTCAAACAGGGATGTTCCCTCGGTGCTGAAGAAGTTAGGAGGACAAAATCACTGGCGAAAGCACTACCTTTCAGGTGCAAGAGCTTGTCTGTCCAAGCCTGAGGAAGTTACAGTCACTGCCATTCGACTTCTGTGACCACGCAGGTTTAGTGAGCAGAAGTTACTGGGGCAAGGACACAGAAAGACCTGGCCTTAGAACAGGGGTCCCAAGCCCGCCCCCGCAGGGGCCCGGGACTGGTACTGGCCCATGGCCTGTTAGGAACCGGCCGGCACAGCAGGTGGTGAGCGGGGAACCGAACCATCCACTCCGCCAGCCCACCGCCCTGTCAGGGGGAAAACCGCCCTCCATGAAGTCGGTCCCTGGTGCCTAAGAGGCTGGGGACCACTGCCTCAGAACACTCGGGTCCCATCTGACCCCTGGAAGACGCAGGCTCCCGGCTCCCGTGGGCCCGCTGAGGCCCCTCTAAGAACTCATTCGGGGTAATAAGTCAGAATCCTTCTCAGGAGAGAAAGACAAATGCGGTTCTGGGTGTTTTCTCAGGTCAGACAGGAAAGCTGCCCATCTGGCTCATCGTGTAAATCACAGGAAGTGAGGGAGAATATGGACAAGGATCCAGAGCTCGGGATTCCGACCTCCACTCTACAAACAAGTGACCTGGACTCGAATAAAGCGAACCCGACTCACCAGAAAGGCTCAGGTAGATAGATCCCCGGAAGGGCAGAGCGCAGCCGCGGCGTGGGGAGAAAAGCAAAGGAATTCTGGATGGAGAGACACGTTCTTTGCTCATTCTTCTCAAAGACAGAGAGAGAAATAGAGCGGTGGGAAGAGGAGCGCCCTCTTGTTCTCTCCCAGGTGTGTGCGCCACCAGGTAGATGCCGCGTGAGGCGAGGATGCACGGGATAGGTAAACTCGGCCGCTTCCCAGAGGCGGTCGGCGGCTCCTAAGGAGCTTCACGTGTGCTGGCCGGGAGGGCGCATGCGTGCACGTGTGCCTGCGTTCGCGAGATCCACACACTTGCAGAGCAGTGTGTTTCATAGACTTGCTTCTGATTTGTTGAAGGAGTAGCTGTTACAAAGAACGTCTTCCCAAGGACCCATAGGCAGAAAATAACGTCATTAATACTTGTTTTCATAAAAGATAGAAAGGACTGCCAGCTGCCTACTGAATATGTTTTCCATTTCTTCTTTCCTAACAAAACCCAACAAAAACCTAATTTGAGGATGGGGGCTGTGGGAGGTAAGTTGCCTATCTAGGCTTTTATGTCTCAGTCTCCCTTGTTGCTAAGTTCTGGCCACTAACATATAAAGTAAATTTTATTTGGGGGAACATACAGGAAAGGTCCTTGCAAAATAGACAGATGGCAGCTCTCTTGTCATTGTAAAATGCAAAGCTAGGGACTGAGGATGTCAAAATGGAAAGATGGAAGTAGTGGGTGTCTCTAATGGCATCTTGTTGGCTGCATAAAGACTCTGGATTTCCTTTCCCAGATTTCTTTTACAAGAAAATCCCCAGTTTGTTTAAGCCACTATGATAGGGTCTGTGTTACCAGCAGGCAAAGCCAGTTCCGAACTGATGCAGAAGGCAAGCTGCTTACTTTTTTTCTCAGTATGTGGGTAGTCCACATGACACAAAGAAGGGGCTGCTCAAACAGTAAGGTAAGTCACTGTAAACACTAGAGGTAGATTCCAACCCACCTCTATTACATTCAGCCTTTAGATCTGACTGGCATACCTTTAAATGTCACAGACGCTTTTCAGAAACCGGAGGATGCTGTAGACAAACTCTTTAGGGAAAATGCATATACACATTTACACAGGAAACCCTTACAGACTATCTCAGATATTTTATGGAATCAAGGAAGTCCAGCCAGGGAACCCTTGTTAAGGATTTCTGCGTTTGGTTACAATTACTTCAAAATGTAGAAAAGAAGGCAATAAATCTGGCTTGGCTGTGTATTCAGTCTTTTTCTTAGGGAAGTTTAGGACAAGGTGTCCATGGGATTTTCCAGGCAAGAGTACTGGAGTGGGGTGCCATTCCCTTCTCCAGGTGAGACCATTTGGTGAGGGAGAAATCAGATGCCACTCTGAGGCCTGGCAGACCCAGGGATAGGACAGGCCATCACAGGAGCTTCAAGAGGCATCTAAAGCTAGCTGTAGCCCATGGTAAAATAAATTAGCTAATTTACTCTGCAAACCTGAACAAAGGATGTTGGGAAGGGCTTTGTGACTGAATGTGAACTGTCTTTGGAGAACTATCCATTCTTGTTCATTGGATTTTAGCAGATTTTGGATAGTTTTACAGCACTGTGTATGTTTGTGTGATAGCACTGATAACACGTTCTGAAAAGCTGGTTGGTTAATGAAGCTGTAACAAGATATTTTACTTAAAAAGCAGCTGTTCCAGGGTTTGGGCATTCCACTTCAAGCCGCTATGAGCTGATCTAGTCCAAAGAGCCTTTACTAAAAGTATGTTGTGATAAACAGGGTCCACTGGGTGAATTTGCCTAAATAGTTTTTTTGTGCTTTATGTCTGTGAGAAAAGACATATGATATTTGGGAGGCTGTTTTGCTTTGATTTCCCAGCAAAGTAATCCTTCTCTCACAAATTCTAATTGTATGATGTCATAGAACAGGCTTAACCCAGGTTGTAAAAATGCATAGGTTGTACTGTCTTAATTCCCCTTTGGAAGATATGTATAATTCGTTTCCTTAAATATTTATCATGCATGCTTTCCTCTTGAACTATTTTCATATCTTTCATTCCTTTTAAGCAAAACGTCACAAACGAAACAACAAACATCCTGATTTTATTCGTTTTGGCTTCTGAGATTACATGGAGAACATGACATAGTGTATGTGGAGCATTTTCTCATATTTTTAGAGCAAACTAGAATATTCTGGGTTAGTTCTCCAATTTCAGTGTGCAAAAGATACCTGCATGCTAAGTCGCTTCAGTCATGTCAGACTCTGCTACCCTATGGACTATAGCTCACCAGGCTCCTCTGTCCTGAAGGATTCTCTAGACCAGAATACTGGACTGGGTTGCTAAGCCCTCCTCCAGGGGATCTTCCCCACCCAGGGATTGAATCTGCGTCTCTTATGCATTGGCAGGTGGGTTCTTTACTGCTAGCACCACCTGGGGAGTCCCAAAAGTACTTATAGAGTATATTAAAATGCAGGGTCCAAGGCCCCCTGGGGCTCTCACTCAGGGGGTGTACAGTTGACTGTTGTGCTTTGAGACAACCACAGCTTGCATTATAGAGCCAAAGTCTCTTTTAATAAAAGGGTGAGGTTATTTGTTCCCTTTATTTGATTCTTTCCATTTGAAGACCTTGAAATGCTATGCAAAACTTTTAAGGCAGTCTTGTGCTAGACAGTAATGGGACTAGTGACATCAGGGAAAAATCAGGAAAGAAAAGAAAAAGTGTGGTTTTCACAGCTGTTTTTCTCTTGGTAGGATACAGAGTTACATTTGATGACATGATGTATCAGTGTATGCCAGGAACATAGTGGATGCTTAGTCACTGGGGTGAATTCCGCGGTACCCCATCATTTCTACAGTGCCACCTACGAACTGTGTCAGTTTGGGATTTGAAAATACCCTTCTCAGACGATTCCAGTCGTAACTGAGTTGATGACAACATCGGGAAGAGAAATGGTTAAGCACTTCTCAGATGCTAGTCCATCTGCTTCATGTCATAAACCCACAGATGTTCTCTTCTTTCTTTAGGGGACTTCTGACATTCTTGTTTTACAATGTTAGGAATTATAATATATACAATATGCTTCCCTGAAAGTGTCATTTATGTTTGTAATATATTGTCCTTTAACCTAGAAGCATGTATCCTGTAAACTACAGATGTCTATTTTTTTGTTATGTGGAGGGTCTCGATTACTTGCTGTCTGCCTTCACTAAACCCATAGTGTGCAAAGACTTTTTCTCTCTATATTTGACTACACTTGTGAGAGGCATGGCAAAGCTGGGCGGACGAATGAGGCTCCTTCTGAGAAGGCCCTATGTTGAGGAGGGGTAGGGTAACCCACAGTAAGGAGTGTTCAGGAAAGAGAAGGTCAGGTCAGGAGAAGCCCAATGCATCCATCATCAGAGAAAATGCGGTGTGGACAGCCAGGAACAAGAAGAAAGGCCAGGATGATACGGGTAGGCAAGAGCTGATAAGAAAGCTAAGAAAGAAGTGAGAGGGTCCAAGCCATTGTTCCACGAGTGGGTCTGGGATTCTCAGAACTCATTTTTAGAGAGATGAAATTCCATTTTCTGGACAATGAAAGCCTTTGTGGGTCACATTTTAAGAAACTATTTGAAGCATCTTGTTCTTCTGACTACCTCCAAACACAGAAGTTAGCACAGGCTTGGAATCTTACCTGTTGATTCACAGGAGAATTTCTAAAGGAAACTCCCACCCAATGTCCTCAAGTGATTTTTGCTACAGCTTCTTTTGGTTTCAGTCACCCCTGACGGCATTAAATGGTACCACCATCCCATGGATGCTCTTGTCTGGGATAAAGGTCCCATGATGCCTTCTAAAGGGCATGTCCTTACCATGCTGGGATAGGGCAGCATCCCCTAGAGCCCTGGTGAGAATGCTGCTGCATCCGACCCCAGCATGGGGACCACAGTTCTTGCTATCTGGATGCTGTACCTGGTCTCCAGGCCCCAAGCAGTGACGTTCATATTTCCTGCCTCGCAGAGTTCCTCAGGAAAACTCTTTCTTCAGTTTCTGTCTCCACAGGGCTCAGACATGAGACTGTGGGGCTGAGGTGAGGAACCAGAAGCCGTAACGCAGAGTACATCATTCTCTGTGATCTCCTTCACCTGAAAGCCCGCTCTCTCCTCTGGTTCTTCAGACACAAACCCTCTTACAAACCAGTCCTAGGACCAGCTTCCTTGGTTCACTGGACGTGCCTGGTATGTCTGCATCCCATCGAGCAGAAGGTCACACCTCTGCTGCTGAGGTTCCCTTCCCTATGTAGACATTGGTTGGCGTGGTTTGAAGCCTCAGAATTTGTGCTGCCAGCATGGAACGCCTTGCACTCACTGTCCTGTGCACAAGTAGCTAACCAGCACCTGCCGTTGCTTTCTCAGAAGATGGGGAAGCAGCCGAGGTAAGCAGCCCCAGTTAACTTTGGAGGTAGGGAACGTTAGGAGTCTCATACTATGAATGATGTGTTTGCTAAGACAGTTCTACATCTCAGGATCTGAGGCACTTCCTGCACATATTCCAGGGTTTAGTTGTGAGCCTCCAAGGATGAACATGTTGTCTAATATCCTGGGTTGTCCCAAGGGACTTTCAGTTGGAAGGAGTAAAGTTGGATGATTAAACTCTATGAGTATTACTTGGACTTCCCCAGTGGCTCAGTGGGAAAGAATCCCCCTGCAATGCAGGAGACGCAGGAAACATGGGTTCGATCCCTGAGTCAAGAAGATCCCCTGAAGAAGGAAATGGCAACTCACTCCAGTATTCTTGCCTGGAGAATCCTATGGACAGGGGAACCTGGTGGGCTGCAGTCTACAGGGTCACAAAGAGTCAGACATGACTGAAAGCTTGAACAACCACCACACTAGGAGCATTCCTAGTATTAAGATGTGTGGGGCCTTCAGGAGCCTATGCTAAGCAGGTAACCAGGTCCTGAAGGACTGAGCATGTTTCTCTCCCTCATTCATTTGGAAGTTCCTGATGAGAAAGAATCAGAGTCCCATATTCCTTGCTCCTGTACCAAAAGGTGATGCCAAGTCCCTTCTGGGCCAGACTAGTTGCTTCCATGAAATAACTCAATCCACATCCTTTGTAGATTGCAAAGGGAAAGGAAAAACGGAAAGGGAAGTCGCTCAGTCGTGTCCGACTCTTCGAGACCCCATGGACTGCAGCCTACCAGGCTCCCCCGTCCATGGGATTTTCCAGGCAAGAGTACTGGAGTGGGGTGCCATCACCTTCTCCAGAGAATAAACTATACATCCACCATTATAAACTATAAATGGTTTAACAAGGGAAGCCTGGTATGCTGCAGTCCATGGGGTCCCAGTGAGTTGGACACAACTGAGCAACAACGAAGTCTGCCATCTTGGATCTCAGTCAAGAAACCGTTTGAAATCAGGGCTGCTTGTGTGATTATTTTCACCTGTTAAAATGATCTTTTTCTTGGAATTTAAATTGTTCATTATTATTCCCCATCATTCTTCTTCATCTCCTAATGCCCCTAAAACTCTCTTCTCCATCATGCTCACTAAACTATAAAATAAAATATAGTGAGTTGTGATTAGGGGGATGCCTGAATTTACTTCCCACATTACACAGTCACCAGTGTTTGAAATCCAGCTATTACTTATGTTTTGGTGTGTTACAGTCAAAGTTCTACAAATGTAGTACATTATCAGCTTGGAATACTGCTATACATATAACAAGTATCTGGCACAGTGTCTGAAACTCAGTATGAGTGCTCAGTAATTGTTTGTTGAATGAATGAAATGTTTTTGCTTATGATTTAATAAGACAGATACTTTTCGTAATCAATTGCTAAAATTGACTCAAAATATTTAGATGTCTACTATATGCCAAAACCATACTAATCACCTCTGCAAAATGCACTTAGCAGTTATGGTTTTTAGAAAATAATTTTTCTGATGTTCTTCTGAGATCAGGGGAAAAGGAAAGCAAATCTCTGGGGATATGCTTTGGGGACACAGGGCATTTTGGGAAGGATAATCATACAAGGGAAATCCAATAATAATAATGACTTCACTGAGTCCTAACTATAGGATAGACATTTAACCTTCACATCAACACTTAATAAAGAGGTTATTTCCATTTGACAGATAAAGAAACTGAGGCTTATAGATTTTAAGGAACTGCTGCAAGATCATGCAGCTAATCAATGGCAAGGCGAAGCTTTCAAACAGTTTGCTGACCCCAAAGTCCTGCCTCTGGTCGCCATGCTTCTGGCCATGCTTCTGACATGGGTTCAATTCCTGGGTCAGGAAGATCCCCTGGAGGAGGGCATGGCAACCCACTCCAGTATTCTTGCCAGGAGAATCACATGGACAGAGGAGCCTGGTGGGTTACAGTCTAGTCTATGGGTTGCAAAGAGTCAGACGCAACTGAAGCAACTGAGCATGCGTGCATGGCAGACAAGAATCTGTTAATTTCCATTTCTATCCAATGCTTTCTGCAAAGCATTGTGATGGGCCAGTTTTATCTTAGCTATATGTTCCAGACCTGAATTGCATTTTGATAATGCCAAACTCAATAAGAACCAGGAATAATGATAAGTTAAAACTTATTAAAAGGTATTTGAAATCTGGAATAAGTATTTACAGTGTAGATATGATCCAGGCTCCCACATGACAAGCAATGGACAGTCGAATTTTAAAGACAATACCCATTTTGGGCATAGACACCTTCAAAACCAGGAAAATATGGAATTTAAATTTGAATTTATTATGTTTACGTTCTTATCATTTCTAACAAAATCATTTTAACTATCCTGTTATTTCTAGAAATTATTCATAAAATGACTTAAAAATATAAAACACAAATGAATAAAAAGGACTCATTGGCCCAGCTGGTTAAGTTGTGGTGACTTTGTCCTGGAACACTGAAGATTATTGTGCTCTATTATATTCTAATTTATATCAATAATTGAATGGATAAAGGGATGAATCTAGACTCAATACAGATGTGAGGGGAATCTTAAAAATATATAAAATAAACTGTACAATAGAGAGGAGATCAAAATGAAGGAAAAATAAATTTTAATGTTTAATTTCAGGCCTTGAGAAATAAGGGGAAATGGCTATAGGTTGCAGTAACCTCTAAAGTCATTTTAGCTATAGAGAACCTTAACAACTATTCCTGTCCTCATGATTATTATGGCAGATGGGATCCCATACGCAGTTTAGTTACAAAGTTGGAGACAGAGTTTTATATATCTACAGGTGTGATATATGAAAGAAGAGTTTATGAAAATAGTCTCCTGACTGTGAAAAATAATACCTTTCAAACCCTAGCGCAACTGCTAATGAGTGCACTTTGTTTCTATAAGCCACTTGTAACTCACTGCTTTGCAACTTGCAGCCTCACACTTTATACAACACCTGTGCTACACTTCTTGCTGCCTCTGTCTGCTCAATTGATAGTTTCAGGCAACTGAGTCTAAATAAGACATGCTTGAATTCCCTGGTGGTTTGGGGCCCAGGTTTAATCCTTGGTAGGGGATTCCCAAGGGGAATTCCAAGGGGCTTCCCAGGTAGCACTAGTGGTAAAGAACCCACCTGCCAAAGCAGGAGACATAGAGATGTAGGTTCGATCCCTGAATCCAGAAGATCGAGGGCATGGCAACCCACTCCAGTACTCTTTCCTGGAGAATCCCATGGACAGAGGAGCCTGGTGGGCTACAGTCCATAGGGTCTC
This sequence comes from Redunca redunca, assembly GCA_006410935.1. Taxonomy (NCBI): domain Eukaryota; kingdom Metazoa; phylum Chordata; class Mammalia; order Artiodactyla; family Bovidae; genus Redunca; species Redunca redunca. The sequence goes on from SJYQ01001700.1 coordinate 882,699, forward strand.
AAAGAATTGGACACGAATGAAGTGACTTAGCATTTACGCATGCAGGGGAAATAAGATTCTGTAAGCTGCGTGGCAAAAAATAAGAGGTTATAGTAAAAGCAGTATGCTTAAAATTTATGGTGTACACGTAAGGATATTTATGGCAGCATTATTTGTATCACTGAAAACTTGGGGACAACTCAAATGACCATAAATCATTTTGGAAGGACTAAATACACCACCATATATTGGTATTCTGAAATATTACAGACCTCTAAAAAGAATATATATACTGGAAAAAAAAAGAATGTATATATTGGCATGAAGGGTTGTCCATGATAGATACTTTTGAGTAAAAAGAAGGACATTATGGAACAATTTAAGCTGAATTTAAAATTATTTTGTGGGGATAATTCCGTGCCCCCCACTTTCATCAAGGAGTGCTTTTCTTGTTTGCTGGTTACTTGACTGTAAGACATCTTTATGTAAACGCCACAATAATGGAATCAAAGATAGATACACGTGACAACATATACAGGCCTGTGGTTCTTTATCAGATATTTTCTTTTTTTTTCAGAAATACATCTCTTCTTCCATGCTCTTTTAAAAACCTCATTCACTCGTTCACCTAATCATTTGTTTCTGCAACGAGTGAGTGCCTCTATGTTAAGAATATGAGCTCACATACCCACATGCACACAGGAATACCCAGGAGCTCAGATGGTGCAGCAGGCCCATGCAGTCAGCCCTTCAGAGGAGCTCAGTGTACGTCCTGCATGGACTTGGTGCAGACAAACCCTTCATGGAGGGGTGAAGGCTCATCTGTAAAGGGATCTGACAACAGCTCCCCCACTGGCCCAGCCTGGCAAGGCCGGAGAACCGCCTTCCCCGAGGCCAGGCAGAGACTTGGGAGCATGAAACACATTCCAGCGGTTGGCATCTGGGCTTGCAGCTGCCAGACGCAGCCAGTGTGTGGCCGTGGGGCCGCAGGGCAGGGGCAGAGCAGGTCTGTGGAAAGTGGCCCATGGGCCAGTTTGGCTCTGCAGCTTCATCCTGGTTCCTGAGAGCAACAGTTGTATCTAGAAAGTGTGCTTTGGGAGGTTGGTATCTGTGTGGGGTAGAGAGGAACTTTGGCACTGGAGTGTGGGTGTGGGTGGGGGCAGTACTCCCTGTACCTTTGTGCTCCCGACACAGGCCAAAGGGAAACCCCAGAATTACCACCAAGCCACTCCAATCCTGGCTTGGTGTCACCAGTCAGCTAAAAGCAATTTTTGGGTGATGCTTTCATGCCTGTGCCCACTTTATGTGTGTGGGTATATAGAGGCATAATTTAAAGAATGAATTCCCCTCCCAATTTCCATCTTTGCACACAGATGGGGACTATTGGAAGGGGGGGAAGTGATATTCATTAGGACTTTGAGGGATTGGTTTTCACGTGAAAAAGTTTCCTAAATGAGAAACTGCTGAAATTCTCTTGTAGCAACTTCTCAGAGACATTTACCGTGGATTCACTTTTTAAAATTGCAGTTCATTTGAAAGCCAGTATGGTAAAATTAACCAAAATTTAAATTTAAAAAAATTCCTCGATTCTTGCAGGCCTACTTCACATCATCAAACTAGGCCCCGCTGGAGGCCCCATTAAAATGGCAGCTCCCACTGAGAGAGAGACAAAAGCCCCCTCTCTGAATGGGGATGCTGAAACAGTGATGGACTCTCAGAACTGCTTTTTTTTTTTTTTAATCCATTAAAAAAAAAAAAGTTACCTCTGCATTGACTGTGAGAGAGTATTTATTTAGCTCTCCACACTGTGGGAAACAGAGGCGTTCTCCCTTATAAGGACACCCAGACTTTCTTGGGAGAGAAGGGAAGTATGAATCCATAACATGGCTGAACAAATTCCTCCTCGCAACTGAATTCATGGAATGTTTCGGACGTGAACAGCTTAATTTTGGTGTGGTCTGGGGCAAATTAACATGACTCAAATCCTACCTCACACAGGAAGAAATGGGATGAAATGGGTGGGGTGACCACACTCAACTTCCCTCAGAATTCTAACAGTCGTTGCTGTTACGTTTAAATGGGCCCCCTTCCACCCTCTAGCAAGAAAACCTTTATGAAGGAATAGAGAGATAAAGAACTAAAAAGACATCTAAAAAGCTAACTGTGTACTGTTCAGCATCTGTGATATTTTAGGCTATGGGAATGATTCGTGAGTTTTTACTCAACAAAATTAAGACTCCTAGAGGGTGTTCCAGCACCTTTGCATTTGGCGGTGTGGATAAATATAATAAACACAATGATTGCTCTTCCGGTGTTTCTCATGAAGCCCCCGGAACAGTTATTTCAACCACAAAGGCTTAGAGACTCGCAGGAAGTATCACCCTCTTCTTCCAGAAGATGGACAAGGCTTTCCCCTTAATACCTAATCAGACACTTTGTTCTCTCAGAGAGCTCAGGTCTCTAGCAGTCAAGGAAAATTATCCTGACTATTAAAATGAAACTTGATGTCATTCTCTCCAGGATTACCTTTCTTTACTTTTGCAAAGAGGGAGTAAAATTGTTACCACAGAAGGGAGTAGGTTCTGGAAGGGAAAGCTACTGTAAATACTGAATATATATTTTGTAGTTAGGAACCCACTTGCAAGTTATTCACACACATTAACGTCTTCTTTAGTTGGGCTTCCTCGGTGGCACAGATGGTATAGAACCCACTTGCAATGCAGAAAACTCAGGTTCAATTCCTGGGTTGGGAAGATCTCTTGGAGAAGGGAATGGCTACCCTTGCTACTTGCTACTTGCTAGTGGCTTCTCTTGCCTGGAGAATTCCTTGGACAGAGGAGCTTGGCGGGCTACAGTCCATGGGGTCACAAAAGGTCGGACACAACTGAATGACTAACACTTTCACTTTAACACCTCTTTAGCTGCCTTGTATTTATAGAAGGTAGTAGTGAGAAAGATTACTTCTCAGTGATCAATAATAGAAATTATTTTTATTTGGCTTTGAAATGCATCATGCACTTATTCCTTCTGCAAATTTTTGCATCTAATTATGTTCAGGTTCAGTTAATGTTAAAGTTAGATTTGTTGTTGTTGAGTTGCTAAGTCATGTCTGACTCTTTTGAGACCCCATGCCCTATAGCCCGCCAGGCTGCTCTCTGTCCATGGGATTTCCCAGGCAAGAATACCGGAGTGGGTTGCCATTTCCTTCTCCAGGAGATCTTCTTGACCCAGGAATCAGACCCGCTTCTCATGCATTGCAGGCAAACTCTTTACCTGTGGAATTCTTTATGCTGAGCCATTGTAGGTTGATGTAATTTTCAGATAAGGGCAGCAGCACTGAGAGGCCATGCAATGCAGCCAGAGCCCCTGACACCACCACCACTCTAAGGGACTGTCTCTTTAGTGGGGAGGGGTGTGCATACAAGCTAGGACAGCATCTCCATTCTAGATCACGCTTCTCAGAACACGTGTGTCTTCCCATGTGTATCCGTGGTACATTATTTCTCTGTCAGAAGAGTATTTTGGTCAAGAATCAATAGGAGTGATATGTCATTTAAGGTGACTGATAAAAGCCTCTGAAAAATGTTTATCAGTAAGAGGTACACATTTATGCCTTCCTTTTTCATTACAAAAATTACAGGCCTTTGGAAGTAGAAGAAACATTCTTGAGAATGGATTTTCAAATGCTTTTTCCTCCTACTAATGGACCTTTTTAAAAATAAAAATAAATACAAGCCTACATGTAATTCTAATATGTAAAATAATACTAGGGCATATTATTGAACTGAGGAAGCATTTAGGGTTCCAGGAACTTGTTTTGAAAATCACTGGGTTAACATGATTTTTAAACTTCCTGAACAAGAAGCTGTACAAATCACCTGAGACTGCAAGGGGACAGTAAACATAGATATCCTAAGATACCAGGGAAATGGATCATTCTACTAGAAGAACACCTATTTGATATACAGATGAAGAATGGTGGTTTGTAGCAAGTAGTTCAAGGTTACACAGCTACTTTGTGATGAATTCAGGGCCCAAATTCAATTATTTTTCCCCCACTAGAAGCTGCTATATGATGCTGTCTCCAAAGTCTGGAATGCCTTTGAAATCAGGCTGTAGGATGCTCTAATCAATTTTAATGATGTAAAGCTTTTAGAACTTGATGAAAATTTTCATAGCGAAGAGCAACTTTCTACATTGTTCTATGCTGCCATAAAACTGATCACAATTCTCAGGGATATTTTTATGTGGATAATCATTCCTTATATTTATTCCATTTGATATGCATGGTTTAAACACCATCGCTTGCATTCTGGAGTTAGACATAGGACATGACACCCCTGACCAGTAAATCCCTTGAATGAGTGCATTTTCCCCCTCTGTGCGTGTCCTCTTCTCGTCCATTGTCTGTCTCCTTTTCATGCCTGTCAGGCGGTGACCATGACTGTGCACTTATAAAGGTCAGTGACCCAGCAGAGAGGGCAGGCCCTGCAGAAGGCGTGTTGATGAAGCATTTCAATGCACACGGAATCTGTTAGCTCTCTGGCTTACTCCCAGGGGCAGGCTACCATTGTTTCCTGTGTGGCATGGCACCCACCCGGAACTCTCATGGTATGGCCCATTCCAACCAGGAATCTATAAACCACGTCCTACAAAATAAACACTCCACGTTTCCCAGCACACTAAATTTTTTACCTGGCTCTCTTGCCCTTAATTTGCCCAGTATACCCAATAAAACTATTTAAAACAGAGGTTTCCCTTATTTACATAAATGGTCAGTCATGAAGATGTTTCCAAGGCACTATTTGTAAAATCACCTCTTTCAGGCTGAAGAGTTTTAGAAGGCTGAGGTCCTAATTCTCTATTATAGACACTGAATTATTCAAAAGCAGACATGGTACTTCATTTGAAATTGTCACAAGGAAGGCAAACATCTGTTTCTTTGGTGCGTCTACCTTTTAGTGAAGCAATGATGATGATCTGGAAGCCAGTGATTCAAAAATGAATGCTTCATCCTCAAATTGTAAGCAATCTTTGCTGCATGTGTGGAAGGCAGCTATCATTTCAGTGAAATCAAATGAAAAAGTTACCTGTATATGTTCTGGTTCGAATCATGGTGGAGTAGCTTCTGTCAGACTGTCCTACCTACAGATAGCAATTATAAACTCTGGTTAAAATATTAAAAGACAGCTACTTAAACATATTGGTCAGATACCAAAGCAGGCAGAAACTGCAGGGAATTTGATCCTTGAAATAAAAAACTACACTGGATAAGATCCATATGTCTACCCCAATGTTCATCACACCACTATTTACAACCTCAATGTCCATTGACAGGTGTATGGATAAAGAAGCTGTGGTACATGCCTGCAATGACATAAAAAGGAATGAATTTGAGTCAGTTCTAGTGAGGTGGATGAAACTAGAGCCTGTAATATAGAACTTAAAACCTGTTATAGAGTGAAGTAAGTCAGAGAAAAACAAAATATCATATATTAACACATATATATGGCATCGAGAAAAATGGAACCGATGAACCTATTTGCAGGGCAGGAATCGAGGCTTAGACATAGAGAATAGACTTACAAACACAGTAGGGAAAGGAGAGGGTGGGAAAAATTGAGAGAGTAACATTGAAATATATACATTACCATACGCAAAATAGATGGCTAATGGGAAGATGCTATACAGTGCAGGCAGCTCAGCCTGGTATGCTGTGATAACCTAGAGTGGGGTGGGGGGTGGGAGGGAAGTTCCAGAGGGAGGGGACGTGTGTATATCTATGACTTCATTCATGCTGATGAATGGTATGGCAGAAGGCAATACAACATCGTAAAGCAATTAACCTCCAATTAAAAGCAAATTTTTTAAAAATGAAAAAAGGTATAAAGAAAGATCCATATATTTATCAGTATGCCTATGGATTTTCCTGAGCGTACTCTAGGGTCCACCTCTTACAAGACACCTGTAACTCAAGCAGAAAGCCACACCATCTGAATTGGCCTGAGAATTCAGAGAATGGAATTTGGGTTTATTACTGTGACTGGAAATTGAGGGGTAAAAATCCCTAAAAGAGATACTGCAGAAGAAATAGGACAACCACAGCTGGAAGACTGAAAGAACAGAATAGAGATTTTAGCTCCTGTTCACTATATGGAGACAGAGTTAAGATTTTGAGTCCTGCCGAATATGGTAACTTTTCAAGATTTTGACTTTAACTCTAGAAAAGTTACGCCCTGGGTACAAAGACTAGACGTTGAAGTATTTGCCCTAAGACTAATCACAAAATGAAAACAGACCCTGTCAAAGCATCAAACCAGCTTCTACACTTTCAAGGTGATCAGTCAGTAATTTAATTGGCAGATAGGGCAAAATTAAATACTGTTCACAGGAAGATAACAGAACTGATAATGTATCTTCTACAATGTTCAGTATAAAATTTAAAAATTACTAGACATGAAGAAACCAGGAAAATGTGACCATACAAGTAAATGACCTGAGATGTCCAAGATGTTACAAAGACTTTAATGCAGCTATAATATAATATTTATTTAAGGGCTAAAGAATAAGATAGTAAGCAGACAGATGGGGAATTACAGCAAAGTAATGGAAATGGCAAAAAATGAGCTAAATGGACATTTTAGAACTGAAAATTATAATGTTTAAAATAAAACTCACCAGATAGTCTTAAGAGCAGCATAAAGGGTCAGAAAACTTCAACACATCCATACCAACTATCCAAAGTGAAGAATAGGGAGGAAAAGTTTTTTAAGTATGTGAAAAGAATTTCAGTTTCCTGTGGGAAAATACCGAACAGTGTAACATGTATGGAATAGGATTCTCAGGAGAAGAGGAGAGAAAAAAATGAAAGAGAAAAAACAATTAAAAAAAATAATAGATGAAAAACCCCCAAATTTGATGGAAAACATCAAATTACAGATCCAAGTAGATTAGCAAACCCCATACAAAGTATGAAGAAACTACATCTAGACACAGGTTAGCCAAATTTCTGAAAACCAATGATAAAGAGAGAATCCTGAAAAGTTCTCAGAAGGAAAGGACATCACAGAAGGGGACAATGATACAGATAATAACTGACTTTTCAACAGAAACAGCAGAGACAGAGACAGTAGAACAATATCACTGAAGTGCTAAATAATAAATTCAATCCGTCCAGAATTCTACACCCAGCAAAAATATCCTTCAAAAATGAAGGTAAAGGTTGATTTGCTAAAGATGGGTTAAAGGAAATTTTACAGGCTGAAAGGAAATAATAGCAGATACAAATTCATATCAACAGAAATATAAAAGCACAAAAATAGTTACCAAAGAAATGAGTCACTAGGGATGTAATGTATAACATGATAAATAGAATTAACACTGCTATATATTATATATGAAAGTTGTTAACAGAGTAAATCCTAAGAGTTCTTATAACAAGGGAAAATTGTTTTCTAATTCTTTAATTTCTGAACATTTATGAGATGATAGATGTTCACTAAACTTATTGTGGTAATACTTTCATGATGTATGTAAGTCAAGTCATTATGCTGAACACCTTAAACTTATACAGTGTTTAAGTATTATATAATGCCAATTATATCTCATTAAAATTTCAAAAAATCACTATTTAAAGCAAAATTTATAATATATTTTGGTATTTGTAATATAGTGATATACAATATGGGCATTAATGGAATTTTACTGTTGCTGTATTTTAAAATTTTACGTGAAGGGGTAAAATATCCAATTTGAGTAGGCTGTGGTAAGAATGCATTTTATAAAACTTGAGAAATCACTTAAGTACTACAAAAAGGTAGAGTTAAATCCATGGAGAAATTAAGGTTAATATTTTAAAAATATTATAAATCCAAAAATAATGTAGGGAGGGAGAAGCAAAGGAAAAAGATAGGAAAAATAGAAAACAAATAATAAAACAGTAAACTTAAATTCAACTGTATCAGTATTAAATAAGCTAAACACAAATTAAAAGCTAGATACTGCCAAATAGCATAAAAAGGCAAGATTCAACCATATGCAGTCTTTAAGAGATGCACTTTAAATATAAAGAGACAGCTTAAAAACAAAACGTTATATCATGCAGACTGTGAGCATCAGAAAGAAGATGTGGCTGTGTTAACCCAAGACAAACGTGGACTTCACACAAAGGAACACTGCTAGAACTTAGAGGCATTTCATACTGATAGAATGACCAAGCCAACAAAAAGATACAATAATCAACAATAATTGCATACATAATTAATAACAGAGCTTCAAAATATATGAAGAAAAATGGACAGAGCTGAAAAGAGAAATAAATATCCAGTCATAGTTAGAGACTTTGATATTAATTCCCCAGTACTTGATAGACCAACTAGATGAAAAATCAAGAGCACAGGAGATGACCTATTTGACATTTACAGAATGTTTTTACCTACACCTTCAGAATAGATATTCTTTTCAAGTTCACATAGAGTATTCACCAAGATAAACCATATGCTGGGTCATAAAATAAGTCTCAAAATTCAAAGGAATGAAATTTTACAAAGTTATCTTCTTACATAGGAGAGTTAAATTAGAAATTAACAGTAATAATATATCTTGAAGACTGCTAAATGAACTGTGGATCAAAGAAGAAAACACCAGGGAAATTAGAAACTACTTCAAAATGAATGATAATGAACATACAACATATTAAAATTTATGGAATGTAGCTAAATCAGTTCTGAGAGTGAATAAACCTTAAATGATCATGTTTTAATAAAGAAAGATATTACATCAATGATGTGAGTTTTTGTTTTAAATGGCTATAAAAATAATAAAAGGAACGAAATAAAAATGATAAGAGCAGGAATCAATACAATAGAACACAATGTGTGAAATTACCAAAAACTGCTTTTTTGAAAAGATTAATACAATGTATAAACTCCTAGCAAGGATAATTAAGAAAAAAAGAGAAGCACAAATGATAAATATCAGGAACAAAACAGAGACTGATACTACAGATCCTACAGACATTAAAATGATAATAGAAGAAAATAAGAGAATATTATGCCTTTAGGTCAACAAATAGCATTCAGCAAATACACAGTGAATGAGCTCATGGTTCCTATGCCACACCAGACACAGAAATTGAGATGAATTTTATGTTTAAACCTAAAAGCTAAAACTAAGTTTCTAGAAGAAAGCACAGGAGGATATCTTTGAGACCATGGACTGGCAAAGATTTCTTATGAGGAGACAAAAACATTAAACATAAAAGGAAAATTTGTAAATTGGGACTTTATAAAAATTTTAAAACTTCTGTTTATCTAAAGGCTCCATTAGTAAAATAAAATGATAAGCCACAGACCACTAGAAAATATAACATCCATATTTGAGAAAGGACTTACATACAGAATACATAGTCCTACAAATCAACAGTTAAAAACAAACAAGAATTTTTAAATGGATGGAATGTTTGAACAAATACTTCAGAAAAGAAATGTACAAGAATAAAAGCTCAAACATCACTAGCTGTCAGAAAATTGCAGATTAAAATCATAATGATATTTTGTTTCATACCAAATGGTGAGACCTGCCAATTGGTGAGACGGGAAGTATAAAAATTTCATACAGTGTTATTGGCAAAACAGTACCATCTATATGGTAACTTCTTATATATTTAACTGTGCCATCATTTAGCAATTCTATTCATAGATACTTGCTCAAATGAAAAAAAATTATGTCCATAAGAATTGTGTATGAGAATATTCATGAGATTTGGGATTTACTGGACGTGAATATAAGGGAATCATCTGAGGTGAAATGGTGGTGGTGGTGTAGTTGCTAAGTTCTGTCCAACTCTTGTGACCCCATGGACTGTAGCCTGCCAGGCTCCTCTGTCCATAGGATTTTCTAGGCAAGAATACGGAGTGGGTTGCCATTTTTCTCTTCCACTGAGGTGATATAAATAATCTCAATTACATTTACCAAAACTCATTGAATTGTACACTTTAGATATGTGAGCTTCATTCTATATGAATTTTAACTTTTTTTTTTTTTAAGCCAGCAACATTGTTAAGATGTCAGATCTACCCAGTTTATCAATACAACCCCAATGAAAGTTCCAGGAAGTTATTCCATGGATACTGACAAGCTGATACTCAAGTTTATGTGGAGAGGCAAAAGACCCAGAATAGCCAACACAATACTGAAGAAGGGAAGATAGGAGAACAGATGTGTCCTAACTTCAAAATTTACCTTACAGCACAATTATAGGAAGCAAATGGCAACCCACTCCAGTATTCTTGCCTGGAGAATGCCATGGACAAAGGAGCCTGGTGGACTGCAGTCCATAGGGCTGCAAAGAGTCAGACATGACTGAGCGACTATCACTCACTCACTCACAGTTATCAAGGCAGTGTAGTACTGGCAACAAAGTAGATCAGTGCAATGGAATACACAGCCCAGAAGCAGACCACATGTGTGTGCCAAGTCACTTCAGATCCTTTGCAACTCTATGGACTGTAGCCCACCAGGCTCCGCGGTCCATGGGATTTCCCAGGCAAGAATCCTGGAGTGGGTTGCCATGCCCTCCTCCGGGGGATCTTGCTGAGCCAGGGATCGCACCTGCAGCTCCTGCATCTCCTGCACTGCGGGTGGATATTTACCATTGAGCCACCACGGAAGCCCAGACCATGCGTCTGCAGAGTTAAGCGATCCTTCACAAAGGAATAAAAGCAGCACAATAGAAAAAAGACAGTCCCTCCAACTAATGATACGAGAACAACTGGACATCGATATGCAAAACATGGATCTAGACACACTTCATACTCTTTACACAAATGAACTCAGAACGGATCATAGACCTAAAGGTAAAATGCAAACTAAAAAAGTCCTAGAAAATAACATAGGAGAAAACTCGGATGACCTTGGATAAGGCGATGACTTTTTACATTGAAAGCATGATCTATTTATTTTTAAAAAGTGATATGTTGGACTCCATTAGCTTCATTAAAGCTAAAAACTTGTGTTCTGTGAAATATAGTGTTAAGAGAATAAGAAAATCAGTCATGCTGCTGCTGCTAAGTCACTTCAGTCGTGTCCGACTCTGTGAGGCCCCATAGACAGCAGCCCACCAGGCTCCCCCATCCCTGGGATTCTCCAGGCAAGAACACTGGAGTGGGTTGCCATGTCCTTCTCCAATGCATGAAGTTGAAAAGCGAAAGTGAAGTTGCTCACTCGTGTCTGACTTAGCGACCCCATGGACTGCAGCCCACCAGGCTCCTCCATCCATAGGATTTTCCAGGCAAGAGTACTGGAGTGGGGCGCCATTGCCTTCTCCGAAAATCAGTCATAGAGTGAGAGAAAATACTTGGAAAAGATAGTTCTGATAAAGGACAGTTATCCTAAATATACAAAGAACTCTTAAAACTCTGTAAGAAAGCAACCTGATGATAAAACAGGCCAAGACCTTAGCAGACACCTCACCAAAGAAGAGATATAGATGCAAATAAGCATATGAAAAGATGCTGCACGTCATATAATATCGTGGATGTGCTGTGTGAATGCTCAGTTGATCAGTCACGTCCAACTCTTTGTGACCCCACGGACTATAGCCCGTCACTCTGTCCACAGCACTCTCCAGGCAAGAAAACTGAAGTGGGTTGCCTTGCCCTCCTCCAGGGGACCTTCTTGACCCAGGGGCTGAACCCATGTCTCCTGCGTTGCAGGTGGATTCTTTCCCACTGAGTCACCAGGGAAGCCCATGGAGCAACAGAAACTCTAATTTATTGCTGGTGGGAATGCAGAGTGTTACAGCAACTTTGGAAGACAGTCTGGTGCTTTCTTACAGGATTAACCTACTCTTACCATACAATCCAGTATCCAGACTCGATAGATATTTACCCAAATGAGTTGAAAGCTTACGTCCCCCTCAAAAAAACCTGCACACAGATGTTTCTAGCAGCTTTATGAATAATGGCCAAAACTTGATAATCAAGATAAACACCTTGGCAATCAAGGTGAATGGATAAATAAACTATGATACATCCATTTGGCACGAAAAATAGGGGCTGGGGGCTATCAAAACCAAGAAATGACACAGAGGAAACTTAAATGCATATTACTAAGCAAAAGAAGTCAGTCTGAAATGGATACATATGGTATGATTCCAACTATATGATATTTAAGAAAAGGGAAAAATTATGGAGACAGTAAAATGATTAGTGATTGCCAGGCGTTGGAGAAGGGAGATGAATTGGTAGAGCACAGAGGATTTGTAGGGTAGTGAAAATACCCTACAGGTGTCTCAGCAGTAGAGACTCTGCCTGCCAACGCAGGAGCCACCGGAAATGTGGGTTCAAACCCTGGTCTGAAGATTCCCCTGGAGAATGAAATGGCAACCTGTTCCAGTGTTCTTGCTGGGATAATCCCATGGACAAAGGAGTGGGAAAACACTCTGGATATTACTATCAATATAATGATGGACACGTCATTTTGCATGTGTCCAAATTCATATAACAGATAACACCAGAGAGAACCCTAATGTAAACCATAGACTTTGGGTGACTATAACGTGTCAGTGCAGGTTGATCCATTGTAACAAACATACTGCCGTGGTGGGGAATACTGATAATGGGGTAGCAGTAAGGGGAGAGGAATATGAGAGATCTCTGTACCTTTCCCTCAATTTTGCTTTGAACTTAAAACTGCTCTATAAAAAGTCTTAAAAGAAAAAAAAGGCCAAGAAATCAACCAATCTCATGCTTACCTTCTCCGGGGGATCTTCCCAACCCAGGGGTCAAACCCAGGTCTGCCTCATTGCAGGCAGATTCTTTACCAGCTGAGCACCAGGGAAGCCCTTAAAACTGCTCTAAAAAGTCTTTAAAAAGAAAGTAAAAAAACCCAACCAGTCTCATGCTTATCGTTTTCCCCTCTAAAATAAAGCAATTGCACAAAATAATGTTAGAAAAATGTTGAAAGTATCCTTAAATAGTGGTGCTGAAGCCTTGGCATATTCTCTGTTCATCTCTCCTATTTGCTTGTGCTGTGAAAGTTAGCTGCTGCTGCTAAGTCACTTCAGTCGTGTCCAACTCTGTGTGACCCCATAGACGGCAGCCCCCCAGGCTCCTCCGTCCCTGGGATTCTCCAGGCAAGAACACTGGAGTGGGGTGCCATTTCCTTCTCCAATGCAGGAAAGTGAAAAGTGAAAGTGAAGTCGCTCAGTCATGTCCGACTCTTAGTGACCCCATGGACTGCAGCCCACCAGGCTCCCCCGTCCATGGGATTTTCCAGGTAAGAGTGCTGGAGTGGGGTGCCATCGCAACTGTGAAAGTTAGACTGGTTCCTAATTCATGTAAAGAGTTTAAAAAAAAAAAAAGCTAAACTATCAATTGGTACATGTGTAACTTCTTAGAGGCTTTTAAGGACAACTTGACAGGGCCTATCAAACCTTGAATAGACTATCTTTGACCCAGAAATCCCTCTTGTAGAAACCAGCCCCTACTGATAATCGTACTAAGTGCATAAATATCTGTGGGCTATGATTTCACTATAGCATGGCTTGGAATAGGAGCAAATTGGAGACACTTTACATGTCTATGGGTAGGGGAATGGTTAACTAATTAAGGCACGTCTACATTAACAAATATTGTGCAGCTGTTGAAAGTATAAAATTACATGTTTATGAGATAGTTGTGTGTGAAAGAAGCAGGCTACAGAACAATGTGAACAATATGATCCCAGTTCTGTAAAAATAATTCCCTCCCTTCTCTCCTGGTTTCTAGCCTTCCTTTTATTTTTTTGTAAATGCATAGAAAACGCCTTGATGGATACACATCAAACTATTATCAGTGGTTACCACCTAGAGAGAGGCAGGTGTAGAGATGGCAAGTGAGAACTTTCATCTTTTTAAAGTGAGAAAATGGAGAAAGGAAAACAGTCAAGGAAGACAAAATGATATTAGGTTAGCCATTCAATAAAGTCAAGAGCTAGCGATAATGCTCTAAGCCATACCCTTTGAACTGTTTTGCAGATACTGAAACCCCCACCAGGTGGAAGAAGCTACCACCACATGTGAAATAGTGGGAACCTGCTGTGTAGTGCAGGGAGCTCAGCTCAGTGTTCTGTGATGACCTAGCAGGTAGGATGGGGGCTGAGGGGTGGAAGGGAGGCTCCAGAAAGAGGGGATATATATATATACGTATAGCTAATTCTCTCTGTTGCACAACAGAAAATAGCACAACAATTATACTCCAATTAAAAAAATAAACTCTCTATAAGCCTTTAGGTGTATGTGTTTAGTATTTCAGTTGTGCCAACTCTTTGTGACTCTTTGGACTGTAGCCTGCCCAGGCTCCTCTGTCCATGGGGTTTTTCAGGCAAGAATACTGGAGTGGGCTGCCATTTCCTCCTCCAGGGAATGTTCCTGACCCAGAAATCGAACCTGTGTCTCCTGGGTCTGCTGCATTGCAAGCAGATTTTTACCCATTAAGCCATCAGGGAAGCCCATACTGTTTAATTTTTTTCTCAACGAATGTATTGTTGTTTTGTAATTAAAAATGTTTTTCAGTTTTCTTGAGATGAAATTGGCACATACCTTGTACTAGGTAGATGGTTGGATGGCATCACTGACTCAATGGACATGAGTTCGAGCAAACTCTGGGCGACGGTGAAGGACGGGGAACTGGGAAGCCTGGTGTGCTGCAGTCCATAAGGTCGCAAAGAGTTGGACACGACTTAGCCACCGAACTGAACTGTACTATAATGATTTGATATATGTTTGTATTGTAAAATGACCACAACAGGAAGTTCAGTTAACATCTACCACCTCCTATAGTTGCAAATTGTTTTCCCTGTGATAAGAACTTTTACAATTACTCTTTTAGCAGCGTTCAAGTATACAATAGCGTATTACTAACTAGAGTCACCATGCTCTACCTTACATCCCAAGGACCTACTTATTTGATAACTAAAAGTTGTTTGTACCTTTTGACCCCCCACCCATTTCTACTGTGTGGATCATGACAAACTGTAGAAAATCCTTAAAAGATGAGAATACCAAACCACCTTACTGTCCTCCTGAGAAATCTGTGTGCAGGTCAAGAAGCAACAGTTAGAACTGGACATGGAATAACGGACTGGTTCCAAATTGGGAAAGGAGTATGTCAAGGCTGTATATTGCCACCCTGCTTATTTAACTTATATGTAGAGTACATCATGAGAAATGCTGGGCTGGATGAAGCATAGGCTGGAATCAAAATTGCCGGGAGAAATGTCAATAACCTCAGGCATGCAGATGATACCACCCTTATGGTAGAAAGTGAAGAGGAACTAAAGAGTCTCTTGATGAAAGTGAAAGAGGAGAGAGAAAAGCTGACTTAAAACTCAACATTCAGAAAACTAAGATCATGGCATCTGGTCCCATCACTTCATGGCAGATAGATGGGGAAACAATAGAAACAGTGGCAGATTTTATTTTCTTGGGCTCCAAAATCAGTGCAGATGGTGACTGCAGCTATGAAATTAAAAGACACTTGTTCTTTGGAAGAAAGGCTATGACAAACCTAGACAGCATATTAAAAACAGCAGAGACATTACTTTGCCAACAAAGGTCCATCTAGTCAAAGCTATGGTTTTTCCAGTAGTCCTGTATGAGAGTTGGACCATAAAGCAAGCTGAGCTTGATGCTTTTGAACTGTGGTGTTGCAGAAGACTCTTGAGAGTCCATGGACTTCAAGGAGATTAAACCAGTCCATCCTAAAGGAAATCAGTCCTAAATATTCATTGGAAGGACTGATGCTGAAGCTGAAGCTCCAATACTTCGGCCACCTGATGTAAAGAACTGACTCATTAGAAAAGACCCTGATGCCGGGAAAGATTGAAGGCAGGAGGAGAAGGGGACAACAGAGGATGAGATGGTTGGATGGCATCACTGACTCAATGGATATGACTTTGAGCAAGCTCCAGGAGTTGTTGGACAGGGAAGCCTGGCGTACTGCTGTGCATGGGGTTGCAAAGAGTTGGACACGACTGAGTGACTGAACTGACTGACCCATTTCTATCTCCCCACCCTACCCCTACCTCATGTCTGGTTGTTTCAAGAAAGAAAGGAATAGGAGAAAAGAAAGACAAAAGGAAAGGAAGAAAAGGGAAAAAGGAGAGCAGGAAATGAAGAAGGAAGAGAAGGACAGAGGGAGAAAACAGATGTCTGCACTGCAGAGGCAGAAACCACCTAATCAACACTCAGAATTGGTCAGGACTTACTTGGAAGCTGGTAAATAACCCACCTGCCAATGCAGGAGATGCAAGAGACAGGAGTTTGATCCCTGGTTGGGAAGATCCCCTAGAGGAGGGCATGGCAACCCACTCCAGGATTCTCGCCTGGAAAATCCCGTGAACAGAGGCGCCTGCCGTAGTATAGCCCATGGGGCAGCAGAGAGTCAGACACGACTGAGGACGCACACACAGACATATTTGGAAGAATGATTCCTTCTCATGCACTCTCTGGGTTCAGGTAGGGCCAGATTTGACACCCGAGACGATTATGACTATTTCTTGCTTTTAAAGATGGAGCAGAAGATTCCTCACTTGATTGGGAATGGACTGATGTTGAAGCTGAAACTCCAATACTTTGGCCACCTGATGCGAAGAGCTGACTCATTTGAAAAGACCCTGATGCTGGGAAAGATTGAGGGCAGGAGGAGAAGGGGACAACAGAGGATGAGATGGCTGGATGGCGTCACTGAGTCAATGGACATAAGTTTGGGTGAACTCCGGGAGTTGGTGATGGACAGGGAGGCCTGGCATGCTGCGGTTCATGGGGTCACAAAGAGTCGGACACGACTGAGCAACTGAACTGAACTGAATGTGCTTCCAAGGTGGCTCAGTGGTAAAGAACCCGCCTGCCAATGCAGGAGACTCTGGAGACTCTGGTTCAATCCCTGAGTCAGGAAGATCCCCTGGAGGAGGAAATGGCAACCCACTCACTCCGGTCTTCTTGCCTGGAGAATCCCATGGACAGCGGAGCCTCGTGGGCTTCAGCCCGTAGGGTTGCAAAGAGTTGGACAAGACTGAAGCAACTGAGTATGCACGCACGTCCCTACTGTAGAAACTGAACAGCTGATCATCATATACTAACACACACATTGTTAGCTTTCAATCACCCACGTTGAAGTTAAGAGTGGAGCAGTGGCTTGGATGAGGAATGCCCTTCTACGCTCCTATTTCTATGTTTCTATTTTTAGAGCCCATCACTGTGAAGTTTAAGAACAGGAAGACCAAGAGGTCTGCTGAACACCCACGGCCTGGGAATCATATAGAGCTCGAAGCTCAGCTCTGTCCCCTACCAGCTGCGTGCTTCTGGGCAATGTAATTAACCTTCCTGAGCCTCAGTTTCTTTCTTTGGAAATGGTTGTAATCATCCTACCTTGCAGGCCTGTTGTAAAGATCGTTTTAAGAATAGATGAAACCTGAAGAACTGATTAAAAACCTTGTTCCTAGCAGGTGCTCCATCATGATCATATTGAATCCGACCTCCTCAAATAACCCAGAAAGCTAGTGGAGCCCAGTGGAGATAAGAACACCTATTGCTTCACTTCAAGGTCAGGCCTCTTTACATTACAAAAAGCTTTTGTGAGAGAGTCTTTTAACACAATAATTTTGGGTCTATTAAGACTTTACCTGACTTTGCAAAGCTGCTGCCTCCTCCAATGTTGAGATCTTCTTTGTAGCTCAGGAGAGACTTACAGGCACATATTCCAGAATGTGAACGGTTATTCCCCACATGAAGATTGTGGGCAGTTTATTCCTTCATCCTCAACTGGAAAGGCTCAGTCCAGAGGAAATGGGATTACATCTCACCAGGAAGGAATTAGATTAGACGGGAAGAAGAACTTCCTGCTGATGATTTCCTTCCCTGCAGTCTTTAAAAATAGAATAGTTCCCCATTTGTCAGTGTTTAAGATGCAGGCAGAATAGATAGCTTCTCGAGATCTTTTACAATGTTAGCATTTCTTCTGTCACAGGGCTGTATTGCTAAGAGGAATGTACAAATACGAGTTGAAGACAACTTAAAGGGATGTTTCCCCCTACCCCAAAATAGGAAATGCTTACTCAAAAGGCTTCCCTTTGTCTCTCAAAAGGCTTAGAAAACTATACAAAACTGCTTTAGCAAGCTAAATGAATAATTCAGGGAAAATCACAGAAAGAGATCTAGGAAACTATTTTATGATAAATATTTACATTTATATATAGCACGTTAAATTTTTTCACTATAGGTATGATTATTTCTGTATTATTAGGTACTTGAATCAAACCTAAAAGGGCTAGAACTGGGTCTGAAATCTAACTCGTTGGACTGGGTGGTCTTGGGTGTTATTCGACGTCTGCTGCTAAATCGCTTCAGTCGTGTCCGACTCTGTGCAACCCCATAGACGGCAGCCCACCAGGCTCCTCCGTCCCTGGGATTCTCCAGGCAAGAACACTGGAGTGGGTTGCCATTTCCTTCTCCAATGCATGAAAATAAAAAGTGCAAGTGAAGTCGCTCAGTCGTTTCCACTCTTAGCGGCCCCATGGACTGCAACCTACCAGGCTCCTCCATCCATGGGATTTTCCAGGCAAGAGTACTGGAGTGGGGTGTCATTGCCTTCTCCGNTAGGTCCCATTTGTTTATTTTTGCTTTTATTTCCATTACTCTGGGAGGTGGGTCATAGAGGATCCTGCTGTGATTTATGGGATTGACATATTTTTAAAATTCTTTTCTCTACCGTTTTAGGATACATTGTATTCCTGTTTTTCTTTTACATATTGTCTTTTAGCTATTTTTTATTAAGGAAAATCATTCAAATATATAAATAAATAGATAATGATCTGTATGCCCACCTCCCAGTTTTAAGAAGTTTTAACAACCTGGTGAACTGCTTTGGATTTATTAAATAAGAAAGAAAATTATAGATTCAGTTGAGGCCACTGTGTACCCCTCAACCTCATTTTACTCTCTCCCCCTCTTGACAGTTAACCTCTACCATGAATATTGGTATTTTATTTGATATTTATTAATTTGATATTTATTAATTCCACATATGTTTTAAAATTTTATTCTATATTTTCTGGCTAAACAATATAGTTCAATAGTTTTAAATGTTTTTCTGGTTAGAATGTTTATATAAATAATATTACTTATCAACATTATGCTTTTGACATTCATTCACACTGATTCATATATATCTGGTTCATCCTTTTAATTTCTGTATTCCATTGACATCTCTATCTATCTGTCCATTTTTTTCCCTTTTCCTACCCATTCTCCTATTGATGGATAGTAAAATTTTCCTCATTTCCCTTATTTCAAGCAACATTAGAATAGTGTTCTTTTACATTCCTCCATGTGCATATAAGAATGTCTTCAAAGCAACTTTGAATGTTTGTTTTCATATCCAGTATTCTTGCCTGGAGAATCCCATGGACAGGGGAACCTTGCGGGCTACAGTCCATGGGGTTGCAAGAGTCGGACACGACTGACTTTCACTTTTACATCCCCTAAAAATTATTGACAAATGATGTCATTCCTTGCACATTTTAAACATAATATTTAAACAGAAATCAATACGACATTGTAAAGCAATTATCCTCTGGTTAAAAATTATAATAAAAATTAAAGAATATAACATTTTTTTCATTTCAAATTTGAATAGTGACAAATTATGTGATTTCTGGTTCATTGTAAATATTATTTTAAAATGCAGCTATTTGTTCAGTTGAAGGAAAGAAGGGAATTCCAGACAGAAGTTGCTGCCACATGTTGATATTTCTTTTTGGATAAAGCCTAATATTCAAGTCGATTTTTGTGGGTTGAAACTACTATAGAAAGAAAACAAAATTGCCTGAAGCAAAAGACTAAAACAGTCTTTTGATAATCCCACATCCGGAGAGATCCTACTCTTCGGAGAATGCAGAATGTAAAAATAAATGAAAAGTATCTCTGGACAGGTAGAAAGCTCACTATTGTGAGAACTTCCTTCCAAATAGAGATGAGCTTGGAATCTTGGAGAAATAAAGTAAAATCAACGGGTTTCTACCCTTCTGCCCAGAATGCTCCCCACTCACAATGGGGAAGACATTGAGAATACAAAGGAGATTATTGTGGAGATCCATCTTGATTTGAAGGTGGGTGCCTTATTCATAGATACAGTGCCCTTCTTGCAGCTGAGTGGTTTACTTCCTGACAAGACACATTTAGGATCATCATTTGTTCAAATTTACTAGCAGACATTATGCAGAAATTATTTCTGGCTATAAAAACATGCCTGATTTATGTACATAGCAGAGCCCCATAAGTATGTCTATTACAATGGCAATAGACAGCGTTTAAGTTCTAATAGTCTCCCTATGAGCATTTATGAACATCATTCATTTTAAAACAGACAGAGAAGGGTTAGTGAATTGGAAGATGTCAGATAGAAGAATTTTTTTATTTTGCTTTCCACACCAAAGAGTTTGCTTATAACACATCTCCTCAAACATTTCAGCATGGGAAGTGCAAGAGCTGTGACTTAGTGGGATTTGGATTCCAGTGGGCTTGAGGGGACATTCGTTTTTTCTGTCTACAATGCGGGAGACCTGGGTTCAATCCCTGGGTTGGGAAGATCCCCTGGAGAAGGAAATGGCAATCCACTCCAGGACTATTGCCTGGAAAATCCCATGGACAGAGGAGCCTGGTAGGCTACAGCCCACGGGGTCACAAAGAGTCAGACATGCCTGAACGACTTCACTTTCACTTTATCGTGGGGGCAACTGTCATTCAGAGCCCCAGTGTTTCCATCAGAAAAATGGGGATGCTATTTTAAAGCTCAAATAAGGTATTTTGGGTTGTGCTTTGTGAATAGTAAATTTGACAGGCACCATCGTCAATATAAAGACACATACAAAACTCTTATATAGTAGTCTGAAATTATATTTGTTCTTTTTTTCTCTTTGAACTCACATTTCCATTTCCATCCCACAGAGATTTATCCTCATACATTTTTGATGTTCGAAAAATATTTTCTCAATTGCCTTATATTTCTCTACAATAAAATATGTCTCAAAAATTGTAAACTTTTTTTTTCTCTGAGACCAAAAGACTCAGAAAATTAAAACATTTTATTCTGAGTTATTAGCACTATCATTAGTAGTACAAAATTGGTCAAGGCATATAATTATTTTGGCAAATAGTTATTAAGCATAAATGTTAAATTTTTATTAGAAATGTATTTGATAAAATGCACCTGATGGTTTCTTCAGTTTATATAGCCATCAAAAAAGAATAGTTTATTGCTCGAAATATATGAATTCAGCCTCAATTTTGCCCCTGATTTTTATTATTATGGGCTTCCCTTGTGGCTCAGCTGGTAAAGAATCCGCCTGCAGTGTGGGAGACTTGGGTTCAATCCCTGGGTTGAGAAGATCCCCTGGAGAAGGGAAAGGCTACCCGCTCCAGTATTCTGACCTGGAGAATTCCATGGACTGTACAGTCCATGGGGTCGCAAAGAGTTGGACACGACTGAGCGACTTTCACTTCACTTTATTGTTATAGTTGAAGCTGCTGAAAAATCTTGTTCACATTTTAAAAATGAATGGAAATGGAGTATTTTGCTAAAACTATGTCAATTATTTGAAACTATGATGAGTTATACTATAAAAAGAATGTAATCCTCATCATAAAAGTTAATGATATGGCAACTCGATTATGTCTGTATTCAATTTTATAGAATGCAAAGATTTGGAAATGACTTGCAAAATATTTTGTTATATGATATTATATTATAGTCAGTCAGTTTCTCAGTTTCTGGGAAATGTACCAAAAAGGTTAGCAGTCCAATGGAAAAACTATTAATTGTATTTGTTGCTCTTTCACTTAGAAGCATCTTATTTGACTCAATATAGTCAGAAAGTTTTAGGAAAATAAATATATGGTTAATTTCAATACAGCTCTGCTAATTGTTATTTTAGATAAAAAGCTATACTCTTATGTTTTAAAGATTTTTATCCAAATTTTAGAACTATAGATTTATCTAATTCAATTCATTGAAAATAACAACCTGAAATTTAATTTGCAAATCTATCAGCGAAATTAAACTTTCTGTCAGAAAGTGTGACTTCAGATTTTAAAATCAAATATATGTTAATACACATTTCAAGGTATATTATAAAAGCCAGTGAAAAATTAAACCGTACCTTGCAAAACAAACTAATAAAGAAAAGGCAGGGTTAATGTGATGTGGTTCTAATAGAAATTATTCCTTTTGCATCATAATATAAAATAGGACAATAATGAAGCCTTTCATTCCTTAATTGGAAGAAACACAGCATAATATGCCGCCAAGCTACATGGTATGTGTGAAGCAAATATAAACAAAGATGTGATATTTCTTTCAGTAAAAAAGTGTGAGTGTGTGTGTATGTGTGTATTAAACTCTGGTTTTTACCTTCTGGAAATAATTGAGAATCATGTAAAAAATCAGAAATAACTTTAGTAATTTCAATAAACATTTAAACTTTTCCCTCTTGATTTAATAGAAGGGTATATTTACTGTAAATATATTGGACTGCATTTTAACAAGAATTAGAAATAAACATTTTATAAGGTGATATCATCATCTTATATAAGCATATATAATTTTTATTATATAATAAGTATTCAGAATAGAATTTGCTAAATGTGCGTTAGCTATCTCGTGGAACACTTATTCACTAATTTCTTTATTGTTTAATAGAAAACAGCTTTTACTCCAGTCCAATAGCTCAGTTGGTAAAGAATCTGCCTGTAATGCAGGAGACCTGGGTTCTCTCCCTGGGTTGGGAAGATCCCCTGGAGAAGGGAAAGGCTACCCACTCCAGTATTCTGGCCTGGAGAAGTCCACGGGCTGTATAGTCCATGGGGTTGCAAAGAGCTGGACATGGCTGAGTGACTTTCGCTTCTCTTTCACTAAGTGCTCTACAAATACACACTGATTTATTTCCCTCAGAACAACTCTGCCAGGTCAAGGAAACCAGGGCCAGGAGAGGTACCTTGAACACTCACACAGGTAGTGAGAAGCACAGTAGGTTTATACCAAACAATGTACTCTGAAGGATAGCCACTAAATTGTCATCTCTAAGTTTCATGTAGTATATTTTGAAACATTAAGGTGGTCTGAAATATTTTCCCAGTTTCTCTTAAATGAAGAAGCATCATTAACTTGCCCTGCTTTAGCTGTTCAAAGACTCATTCTTTTCAGATGTGATGGTACTTCCTACAATTTTGAGACTAGCTTATATGAGTTAATTACACTAAAATATGCAGAAAAAGCCTTTTTGGCATTATTTCCTTCTAATGTTCTCCTCGTATTACTCTTATGGGACTTTTTTGCAAGAAGAATTGTTTGGCAGTAGGACGGAAGAGATGAAGTCATTAAATGACTGTTATCTCTCCCTGTCTTCCCTGGTAGCTCAGCTGGTAAAGAACCTGCCTGCAGTGCAGGAGACTCCAGTTCAATTCCTAGGTTGGGAAGATCTGTCAGAAAAGGGATAGGCTAACCACTCCAGTATTCTTGGGCTTCCCTGGTGGCTCAGCTGGTAAAGAATTCACCTGCAATGCAAGAGATATCTCTCCCATCTTTGTACACCACAATTTAAATTCACAACATCCCAACATGGGCAAAAATATCCTATCCCTAACACCTGGCTTCTCTGTCTTAAAAGAAATACATACAAGCCAGAAAAAAGACTTTGGTTTATGGTGCATAGGTCAATCATAAAAGAAGAAACCAATACTTTAAACTGCATTTTTGTTTGGTGCTCTGGAGGTTTCTACACTAGAAGCAAGTCACCATAATAAAATTTAGAGTGAGCAGGGTCATGTCGCTCTGTCACTCAGGATAGGCAATTCATCGTATAGTAACAACCCCCAAATTTCAGTCGCTTAAAGCAATGAGGTTTAATTATCTCTAACCCTACCTGCCATCTGGATTAGCTGGGGCTCCACTGAACATTGTCCCCTCTCTGGTACCCAGGCTGCTTCCACTGGGGTGTTGCTACCTATTGTAGCAAAGGGAAAAGAGCTCTAGAGTAGTTCCCTCTGGTGATTCAAACTTCTGAGCATTGTAAATTGGAAAGGGTGTTGGTAAAATGGAAGGATGAGCCTAAGAGTGAATGAAGTAGGCGTTCTTTTAGGTAGATCGCTTTTAGGAAGAATAGATATAGAGATGGGAAGTCTGAAGCTGATTTCTTTCTCTGTACCCTGTTACACACTGGAAGGATTTCACACACCCTCAGAAAATACAAAGTCTCTGATTTGAAGATCCACAATTCAACGGAATATAAAAAGTGGAATTCCAGGGTTAGAACATGTGTGCCTTTAACTTTTAATATACTGAGAAGTGACTTCATTAGTTCATTTCAATTTTCATATCTATTGGCAGTGAATGAGTATTCCCTTTGTACTACATCCTTGCCAATATTTTAAAAACATTTTGCCAATCTGATGGGTGTGACTTGTTATCTCTTTATTATATTCACATTTTCCTCTTTGCTACTGACCTTGAGCATCTTTTTATACATCTGTTGGCCATTCAGTTTTTCTCTTCTGCAAATCATATGTTTATTTTGTCCTTTTTTCTACTGTTTCCTTATGTGTGTATATATATTTATGCATACACATATACACACACATACTTTTATCTTTTATCTCCATTACAAATATTTTCTCTAATCCCTTGTTTATTTTCTTTGCTTAAGGTATATTTTTCCTTATTTAGAATCAATACAGTAATAGCTTCCAAACTTATATCTGCAGCCTAGACATCTCCCATAGACTCTGGACTCATTTGTCCTTTGTTTATTCAGTATCTTCATGAGAATGTCTAATATGCATCTTAGACCTACATTAGCCAAAATGGAATCCCCTGTCTTCCCTCCATAGCACCTCCATTTGAAGTCTTTCCCATTTCAGTTACAGGCAGTTCTATCCTTCCAGTTAGGCTGAAACTCTTGGAACCATCATTCATTATTCTCATCCTCTCCCAATCCCATACTGAATCTGCCAGCAAATTCTGTTGACTATACTTTGAAAGTATACCGGAATCTGGGTATTCTTTGCCATCTCTGCTCTGTTCATTATTTTCAAAGTCACCATGGTGGAGAAGGAAATGGCAACCCACTCCAGTGTTCTTGCCTGGAGAATCCCAGGGATGGGGGAGCCTGGTGGGCTGCCGTCTATGGGGTCGCACAGAGTTGGACACGACTGAAGCAACTTAGCAGCATCATCTCTGGCCTGGATAATCACAATAGCCCATAGCCCACAGCTTCTCTCCCTGCCTCCTTCCTTGTTCCTGCACTGCCCACCTCCAACCTCAGTCTATTTTTAAAATGAAGTTTTGGGAAAATACAAAGATGGTTCATTTCACTAAAGCTTTGCTAACATGATCCTTCTTGATCAAAGCAACTAGAGAGACACTACGGTCCCCATCTCCCCCTGAGCAGAATCCCAACATCCTATAACGGCTTCTGAAAACTCAGCAGGCCTGGCCCTGGCTACCCTCTGTTTATGCCCTGTTCTTTCCCCCTTGATTATTCTGCTTCAGCTCCACTGGTCTCCTTTCTACTCTTCAAATATGCCGGTCCTGTACCCATGTTAAGACCTTCGTACTTGCTGTATCCTTTGCTTGATCAATTCCGTGCGACCTGCTCTCAAGGCTTGAGTTCAGAACACTTTAATCACCATTATTCTGAGGCCTTTCCTGAGCACTCTGTTTTAACTGACCTCCCCTACTCTCACTCCCTGGCATTCCTTGTGTCCCTTTTCTGCTTTATTTTTCCTCCATAAGCCTATGCCAGAGATATACTAAGTAATTAGATGTCCACTATCAAAGTCCAAGCTCCAGGAGTGCAGAAAAATTTGTGTTTTGTTCACTGTTATATCTTTAGTATCAAGAACTAATGCAGAGTAGGAACTCAATAGTTTTGGTGAAATGGATGAATGAAAAATCTTTCGCTTTTATGTGGACAAATGTAGATAAATATTTACTTTTATGGCTTCCACTTAGAGTGCACTTTAGCCTCATAGATTTGATTTCAACATTTTTATCATTTTGCAATTCATTTTTTATGTATGCACTCAACATCAGAGCACCAAAATATATTGAGCCAATTTAGGGAGAAATAGGCAACAGTATAGTGATAGTAGGGAATTTCAATGCACTACTTTTAACAACAGATAAGCCAGACAGAAAATCAATAGGGAGGCATTGGACTTGAACTATACTTTAGACTCAGAGGACCTAACAGACATGTACAGAACATTCTACCTAATAGCATCAGAAGACACATTCTTCTAAAGTGGAACATTCTTGAGAATAGATGATATGTTAGATCACAAAACCAGCCTCAACAAATTTAAGATGACTGAAATCATAAAAAGAACTTTTTCCAACCACTATGGTATGAAACTGGAAATCAGGGAAGGGGGAAACTGGAAAATTTACCAATACACAGAAATTAAACAAAACACCCCTGAACAACCAAGTCAAAGAAGAAATCAAAAGGGAGATCAAAAAAAAATCTTGAAATGAATGAAAATGGAAACAACATCTCAAAACTCTTGAGATGCAGCAAAAGTAGGTCTAAGCGGGAGGCTCATAGCAATAAACATCGACATTAATGAAGTAAAAAGATCTCAAACAATGTAACTTTACATAATTATATATCATGATTAAGTGAAAGTTATTCTTGGGATGCAAGAAAGTTTTGACATTCACATATCATTAATAGACTATATCACAATATCAGAATGAAATAAATATCATATGACGATCTTAATAGATGAAGAAAAAGCATCTGACAGAGTTCAACATCCTTTCATGATAAATATTCTCAACTCATTAGGTATAGAAAGAATGTATCTTAATATAATAAAGGCCATAATGACAAACCCACCGTGACATCATACTCAGTGTGAATGGTTTTTCTTCTAAGATCAAGAACAAGACAAGGGTGCCCACTCTCACTACTTCCATTCAACACAGTACGGGAAGTTCTACCCTGATCAATTAGGCAAAAAAAAAAAAAAGTAATGGCACTGATATTTTTCTCTTCTGTGTCTCTGCAAATCCTTCCTATATTCATTTACATGTCTTTAAGCACGTAAACCATATTCTCCACTAGAATTTATTTTCCAGGAGGGACATGTCTTCATCATCACTTTATCCTGAGGGCCTAGCATAATGTCTGACACATAGAAAGTGCTCAGTTATATTTGATGTGGGAGTAAATGAATGAAAAGGCAGTGTGACCAAGCAGAAAACATATAAGTTTTGATATAAAAGTAGATCTCTGCTAAGCCACTTGTGTGATCCTTGCAAAATACCAAACCTCTCTGAATGCAGTTTTTCTTGCCTGTAGACTAGGAAGAGAGTACCCACCTTGTGATATTTGAATTTAGATACAAATATAGGACAGGAGACACCTGCCTTTGTTAAGGGTTCATGGGAAAAAGATGGGAGTGTTGTAGTTGATTCAGTTATGAGTCAGAATGATGGTGTGTGTGTGTGTGCGCGCGTGCGCACACACGTGCGCACGCTCAGTCATGTCTGACTCCATGGACTATAGCCTACCGGGCTCCTCCGTCCATGGAATTTTCCAGGCAAGAATGCTGGAATGTGTTGTCATTTCCTCCTTCAGGGGATCTTCCCGACCCAGGGACCAAACTCATGTCTCCTGCATTGGCAGGTGGGTTCTTCCCTACTAGCGTCATCTGGGAAGCCCTGATGGTGTGTGGTGACTGCCAAATAAGAAGGCAGATACAGACTTGGTGATGTTAATCAGTCTAATGTCTTTAGTAGAGTAGCCAGTGGGCTCAACTGGTCAGAACATGTTTCCTGAATCGTGTTCTATAGCGAGCATAAATTTTAAGAATGAAGTGAGAACTGCTGCACAGTCAGAAAAGGGCTTCAAGCATGGTGAGGAGTCTGGAAACTATTAAATGTCCTCAGAGGAATAGTTTTAGATCTGGTGGTGACGGATGATTTTTGTGGAGAAACTAAGTAAAAGGATGCATGCTAAGTTGCCTCAGTCGTCCAAGTCTTTGCGACCCTATAGACTAGGACCCGCCAGGCTCCTCTGTCCATGGGATTCTCCAGGAGAGAACACTGGATTCGCTTGCCGTGCGCGCGTCTAGGGGATCTTCCCGAACCAAGGACTGAGCCCACATCGCTTATGTCTGCCGCATTAGCAGGTGGGTTCTTTACCACGAGTGCCACGTGGGAAGCCCAAAGGCATGATTACTGTTGGCTAATATTTTAAGAACTTTTCTGTAAATAAGGAGGAGAACGATTCTTTTCTCTACAGGGAATGCTTGACACTAGCTGGTGCCATGCACAGAAACACACATTTTGACTTAATAGAGGTAAAAACTCTTTTACAAGAGGAGTACCTCATAAAACAGGGCCTTGCCTGTTACCTGAAAGCATTTAGGTGGCTGAGGCATGACCAGTCAGGAAAAAGAGAGCAGGACTTCAGGCAGGGAAGGAATACAAGACCAAGTGACCTTGACAACCCCAACTCTAAGTTTCTGTGATTCCGTGACTCACAAATTGGAAGCCACTAAATAATACCAGATGGTAATTGCTGAAGGCTGATTACTGCTTAGCCTGGGAAGAGTTCCTGGAGGAAGATAAAAATAATTAGGTAAAGATTGGCTCAGCTGGAGACTGGAATTTGTAAATAATAAACGATGATCCACGTTGACAAAGAAACAGATCATCAGAGCTTTGGAGTGGCTATTCATAATAAGCAGCTTATTTTATGGGGCGTAATTTGAAGCACCTCGGACTGGAGCACCTGACTCTAAATCTGTACACTGTTACCACTTCTGCTGTTACCCGAAGTCCTACCATTCAAGGCTGCATTTTGAATCCTAAAGAGTTTTGATTTGTCAGTGGCTAGCAAAGTGAATTAAACCAGTAGTCAAAAAAGTTTTTATTTGTTGGACTGAAATTACCTTTCAAATAAAATTTCATATGGGACCACAGCATATAAATTTTAAAAATTAAATGAAATGGGTGTCAGAAAGCTCTACTGACAGAGGCGATCTTCATTTTTGCTATATTTTCTTCCCCGAAGAACCTCCCAAAGATCTTCCATAAAAATCTGGGGTTCTGCAGGGCAAAGTTTAAAAAACAATCCATAAATTAACAATCCAAATTAAGTTAAAATTAACAATCCAATCAGTTAAGGGGGAGCTATTATACGGAGTATCTGACCTGAGGAGAGGGGAGAGGAGAAGGAAAAGGACCAGGCGAAAATTTTTATGTTTTCTCATTTTGTGAGGCTAAGGCTCTGGGCTTACTAGTACAGAGAATGAGATGTTTCTTCAAAGTTTGCATCCCTTCTGGAATTGGCTAAGGTCATTCCAAGTTAATCATATCCAGCCACTAGGAGATGCTTCAGAGCAAAGCACAGAATCACGCATTAATCAGATCCTAGCAGGGAACAGATTACACAGGCAAATTAGAATACTTTGAGGAAGATTAATAAGGGAACACATACAAAGGTATGAGTATTAGGGAAACTATAAGTGCTGTGTGGGAGCAGTGCTGTAACCTTCAACCCATGAAGAGATGAAGACAGGGAGAGGTTTTGGAACTCAAAAGGAAAGAGAGTCTTGTCAAGAAGTCGCACTAGAAAGAAGCAGTTACCCTTAGTCGGGAACACAGCTGGAAAGGTGACTTTGCAAAGCAACCCAGCTAATAAATATCCTTACTTTTCTCCTTCCCTCCAGTTTCTTATTGAGACATCCTTAATGGCCACCCCCACCTGGAAGCCAGAGTTCAGAAGGAGGCCTATTAATGTGGTCCATGTAGGTGAGCATCTTGGGCAGAAGGGAGGGCTGGAAAGGGTGGAGAATAGACCCTGTGGGGCAAGTGGAAGCTATCAGAACAATAAAAACCTTTGGAGAATGAAATATAATGACCAATAAGCATGTTTCAAGCTTCCCCAATGGCTCAGCAGGTTAAGAATCCCCCTGCAGTGCAGAAGACACAGGAGATGCATGTTTGATTCCTGGGTTGGAAAGATCCCCTGGAAAAGGAAATGGCAACCCACTCTGTATTCTTGCTTGGGAAATCCCATGGACAGAGAAGCCTTGTAGGCTACAGTCCAAAGGGTTGCAAAGAGTCAGACATGATTGATGACTGAGCACAGCACAAACATGTTTCAAATGCTGGCTCATGCAAAATTATGCACTAGATATGGAGTGGAAGAGGAAATGAGTCTTCATTTTTCTAAAGTCTCAAGCAATGATTCAGATTAGAGAACTGCCGAGCCTCGGGGTGTTGAAACAGTAGAATCCAGCTTCTATAATTCTAATATGATTTGAGCATATCATTTTCTGTCTTCATTAATCAATAGAGCCTGGCAACCACCAACTAATTCCACATGCTTCATAGTTACTATTTTCTGTGTAAGTCTCAAACAGTACAAGTATTGCACAGATTATCTTTCTACTGTATCCCATTCAAATTTACCACAGATGAAAGTCTTAGTAACTGCAGTCCTATGGCATGCAAGGGGCTACTGATAGATTATTTCAACTCACATATATTATTATGCATATATAGTGTATAATTATTTATTCTATACATGCATATATACACATTTATTCATTTATCCAGTTTACTTAAGTTATAGAAAATTTACATCAGTTCAGTTCAGTTGCTCAGTCGTGTCCAACTCTTTGCGACCCCATGAATCGCAGCACGCCAGGCCTCCCTGTCCATCACCAAATACCTGAGTTCACTCAGACTGACGTCCATCAAGTCAGTGATGCCATCCAGCCGTCTCATCCTCTGATGTCCCCTTCTCCTCCTGCCCCCAATCCCTCCCAGCATCAGAGTCTTTTCCAATGAGTCAGCTCTTCACATGAGATGGCCAAAGTACTGGAGTTTCAGCTTGAGCATGATTCCCGCCAAAGAAATCCCAGGGCTGATCTCCTTCAGAATGGACTGGTTGGATCTCCTTGCAGTCCAAGGGACTCTCAAGAGTCTTCTCCAACATCACAGTTCAAAAGTATCAATTCTTCAGTGCTCAGNTTTCCACAGTTTATTGTGATACACATAGTCAAAGGCTTTGGCATAGTCAATAAAGCAGAAATAGATGTTTTTCTGGAACTCTCTTGCTTTTTCCATGATCCAGCTGAAACTGAAACCATACTCACAGAAAACTAGTCAATCTAATCACATTAGGACCACAGCCTTGTCTAAATGAATGAAACTAAGCCATGCCCACAGGGCAACCCAAGATGGGCAGGTCATGGTGGAGAGGTCTGACAGAATGTGGTCCACTGGAGAGGGGAATGGCAAACCACTTCAGTATTCTTGCCTTGAGAACCCCATGAACAGTATGAAAAGGCAAAATGCTAGGATACTGAAAGAGGAACTCCCCAGATCAGTAGGTGCCCAATATGCTACTGGAGATCAGTGGAGAAATAACTCCAGGAAGAATGAAGGGATGGAGCCAAAGCAAAAACAATACCGAGCTGTGGATGTGACTGGTGATAGAAGCAAGGTCCGATGCTGTAAAGAGCAATATTGCATAGGAACCTGGAATGTCAGGTCCACGAATCAAGGCAAATTGGAAGTGATCAGACAAGAGATGGCAAGAGTGAACGTTGACATTCTAGGAATCAGCGAACTAAAATGGACTGGAATGGGGGAATTTAACTCAGAGGACCATTATATCTACTACTGTGGGCAGGAATCCCTCAGAAGAAATGGAGTAGCCATCATGGTCAACAAAAGAGTCCGAAATGCAGTACTTGGACACAATCTCAAAAACGACAGAATGATCTCTGTTCGTTTCCAAGGCAAACCATTCAATATCACGGTAATGCAAGTCTATGCCCCAATCAGTAATGCCGAAGAAGCTGAAGTCGAATGGTTCTATGAAGACCTACAAGACCTTTTAGAACTAATACCCCAAAAAGATGTCCTTTTCATTATAGGGGACTGGAATGCAAAAGTAGGAAGTCAAGAAATACCTGGAGTAACAGGCAAATTTGGCCTTGGAATGAGGAACGAAGCAGGGCAAAGACTAATAGAGTTTTGCCAAGAAAATGCACTGGTCATAGCAAACACCCTCCTCCAACAAGACAAGAGAAGACTCTACAACTGGACATCACCAGATGGTCAACACTGAAATCAGATTGATTATATTCTTTGCAGCCAAAGATGGAGAAGATCTATACAGTCAACAAAAACAAGAAAATTTACATAGTTGGATTTAAATAAAAAGTACGTTTGGAAAAGTCCTATTACTATTATGGAAAATTAAACCATGGTTTTAAATCTTCTTACAAAGACAACATAAGTCAGATTATATGAAGAAATATAAATATATGTGAATAAATCTATAAATATAAGTAAATATATATGAATTTGTTACTTTGTTTTCAAAGTTGTACATTTTTGGAGAGTGTTCTCTTATTAACTTTAAAAAGAATTTATTTTTGGCTACTCTGGGTCTTTGTTGCTGTGTGGGCTTTTACTAGTTGCAGGAGTCAGGGCTACTGCTCTCGAGCTGCGGTGTGCGGGCTTCAGTCGTTGCCGATGTGGTCGGTCTCTAGAGTGAGGGCTCAGTAACTGGGGGCACAGGCTTAGCTGCCCCGGGGCATGTGGGATTTTCCCAGACCAGGATTAGAACCTGTGTCCACTGCATTGGTAGTGGGTTCTTAATCACTGGACCACCAAGGAAGTCCATCGTATTAATTTTTTTTTTTTTTTACTTAAAGAACTTTGGAGGGGAAGATTGTAGATTCACAAGCAATTGCAAGAAATAATTCAGAGATTCAGAGTACGCTTTGCCTGCTGCTGCTGCTAAGTCGCTTCAGTTGTGTCCGACTCTGTGCGACCCCATAGACGGCAGCCCACCAGGCTCCCCCGTCCCTGGGATTCTCCAGGCAAGAACACTGGAGTGGGTTGCCATTTCCTTCTCCAATGCATGAAAATGAAAAGTGAAAGTGAAGTCGCTCAGTCTTACCCCACTCTTAGCGACCCCGTGGACTTCAGCCTACCAGGCTCCTCCGCCCATGGGATTTTCCAGGCCTAGTTCCCCTCAATGGTAACATCCAGAGGAGCTACACTATGAAATCACCAGCAGGATATTGACATTGATACAGACACAATATAGACAATTCCATCCCTACAAGGATCACTTCTATTGCCCTTTTATAGCCGTACCCAGCTTTCTCCCAGACTTTCTTCTCCAGACTCCTGGCAACCAATAATCTGTTCTCCATTTCTATAATTTTGTTATTTCAAGATTGTGATATGAATGGATCACTTAGTATGTAAACCTGTGAGACTGGATTTTTTTACTCAGCCAATTCCAAGTTGTTGGGTGTATCAGTAGTTTATTTCATTTTATTGCAAAGTAATATGTCATAGCATGGGCATTCTATAGTTTGTTTGGCTATTTACCTTAAAGGACACTTGAGTTGTTTCTGGTTTGGGGATGTTATGAGTAAAGGTATTTAAAAATTATTGTGTAAGACTTTGTATAAACATATCTTTTCATTCTCTGGGATAAATGTCCAGAGGTGCAACTGCTGGATCATAAGCTATCAGTTAGATTTTTAAGAAAATGCCAAACCATCTTCCAGAGCAGCTATATCATATTTTATATCCCATCTACAATGCATATGTTTCTCAGCTTTTTTCCAAAATTTAGTGATGGCACTACTTTTTTAAGTTAGCCATTCTGATAAGCATATACTGATAACACATTGTGGTTTTAGTCTGCGTTTCCTTGATGGCTAACAATGTTGGGCAGAGCATCTTTTCATGCTCATTTGTCATCTATATATTCTCTTTGATGAAACATCTCAATGTTTTTTCATGTCACTTGCCCGTTTCTTTTTTTCTTAATCTTGCTGGTCTGGAGACCACATTTTAAATTCTTCCCTCACCCCCTTTCTTTTTCCTTTTTTTTTTTTTTTTTTAACAATTTATCTATTTATATTTGGTTGTGCTGGGTCTTCTCTGCTGCTCTCAGGCTTTCTCTAGTTGCTGTGAGAGGAGACTTTTCTCCGGTGCAGTAAGCAGGTTTCCCATTGCAGTGACCCCTCCTTATTGCAGAGGACAGTCTCTAGGTACAGGAGCTTCATGAGCTGCAGTTTGCAGGCTCAGTGGCTGTGGTTTATGGGCCCTAGAGCACACCAGCTTCAGTAGCTATAGCATGCACCCTTGCCCACTTCTGATGGAGGTGAGTGATTTTAACAGTTGTGATTTTAGGGTTCTTTATATATTCAGAATAATAGTCTTTTGTCAAATATGTGGTTGCAAATATTTTATTCTGTTCTATATCTGTCTTTTGATCCCTGTGATAGGATCTTTGACGGAGCAAAAGTTTTTGTTTTTGACCAAGTCCAGTTTATTAACTTTTCTTCTATGGTGCTTTTGGTGTCAAGTCTTAAGAATTCTTTGCCTAGCCCTGGACACCAAGTACTTTCTTCCACACTTTTTCCTAAAAGTTTTATAATTTTATAAAATTGTAAAAGCATAATTAAATCTAAACCTGTGATCCATTTTGAGTTCATTTTTGCATTAAATATGAGGTTTAAGTTCATTTTTAAACCTGTGGATGATCAATTGCTTTAGCACCATTTGTTGAAAAGGCTATTATTCTTCCATTGAATTAATGTTACAACTTTGTAAAAAATCAGTTGAGCATATTTATGTGAGGCTATTTATAAGCTTTCTATTCTGTCCCATTGATCTATGTATCTATTTCTCTGTCAAATAGCCTTGACCATTTTATGAAATCAGGTAAGTCAACTTCTCCCATCTAATTCCTTTAAAAGATTGCTTTAGCTATTCTTTTTTTGGTAATTTTTATAAATTTTATAATAATTTTGTCTATACAAGGAATTTTATTGAAATTTCAATAGGAATTTCACTAAAAATGTATCAGTTTGGGGAGAATGGATATGTTGAGTCTTCTAATCCTTTAACTGGTATGTCTCTCCATTTAATCTTTGATTGCTTTCATTGCATGCTGTAGTTTCCAATATAAGAGTTATGCACATGTTTTGTTAGACTTAAATTGAACTATTTCCCTTTTTTGAGTGATTATAAATAGTATTGATATTTTATATTAGTGTCCATGTGTTTATTGCTCATATATAGAAAGAAAATTTATTTTTGTACATTCATTTTGTCTACTGTGACCTTGCTGAATTCCCTTATTAATTCTAGGTGGGTTTTTTTTGTAGATTCCTTAGGATTTTTTTATGTGGAAAATTACATAATTTTCAGTTTTTATTTCTTCCTTTCTGATCTATATCTTCTAATTTCCTTTCTTGCTTTATTGCATTAGCTTGAACTTCCAGTACAATGTTGAATAAAAGTGATAAGAGCAGATATCTTAGCCTTGTTCTCATTCTTGGGGTAAAAAACATTTAGTTTTTTTACCATTAAGTATGATTTAATTGCATGTTTTTTTGTAGATGTTCTTTATTAAGTTAAGGAAGCCTCCCTCTATTCCTAGTTTTCCATGAGATTTTCTTTTTTTAATCACAAATGAATGTTGAATATTGTCACATGATTTCTCTCTACAAGTTGACTTGTTTAATTTTCCATTTTAGCCTGTTAATATGGTAGTTGATTAATTTTTGAACATTGAATCACCCTTGTATTTTGGTATAAACTCCACTTGCCATGGTATATAATCCTTTCATATGTGAGTTCTGTTTGCTTGTATTTGTTAAGGATCTTTTCTGTTTATGTTCATGAGGGATATTGGTTTTTGCTTTTTTTTTAGGTGAGGCATTCTGGTTTTTGCATGAGGGTAATTCTAAATTTATAAAATCAATTAGGAGTGGTTCTTCTATTTTCTGGAAGAGATTGTATAGAAGTGACATTAATACTGCTTTTCTTGTTTTGGCAGAGTTCTCCAGTAAAACTATCTGAGCCCGGAGACTTCATTTTATTCAATTTCCTTAAGGGTTATAAGGTTATTCGGGCTTCCCCGGTGGCTCAGCTGGTAAAGATCCACCTGTAATGTGGGAGACCTGGGTTTGATCCCTGGTTTGGGAAGATCCCCTGGAGAAGGGAACAGCTACCACTACAGTATTCTGGCCATGACTGAGCTACTTTCACTTATAAGGTTATTCAAATGATCTGTTTCACACTGGTTAAGATATAGTAGTTTATGCTTTTCTCAGAATTGGTCAACTTCATCTAAGTTGTAAAATTTATGTGTGTAGGGATGTTCATGTGTGTGTTAAAGTTGCTCAGTTGTGTTCCACTCTTTGCGACCCCATGGACTATATATAGTCCATGGAATTCTCCAGGCCAGAATACTGGAGTGGGTAACCTTTCCCCTCTCCAGGGGAATCTTCCCAACCCAGGGATTAAACCCAGGTCTCCCACATAGTGTTCCTTCTTCTTAATGTTTTTGGGGTCTGTAATGATACCCCTATTTCTTGATATTGGCAATTCTTTTTTTTTTCTTTGTCAGTCTTACTAGAGGTTTGTCAATTTTCTTTTCTAATTACCAGCTTTTTAAAAGTTGATTTTTAAAAAATATTTGTTGTTCTGAATTCAATTTCACTGAAGTCTTCTCTCATCATTGACTCTAGTATATGTTGGTGTGTTTTTCTTTCGGTTCATTCAGGTGAGGTTTGCTTGGCTTTTTGAATCTGTAGATTTATATATTTTGCCAAATTTGGAAAGTTTGCAGCCATTATTTCTTCCAATAATTTTTTCAATCCCACCCTCTTTCTCCACTCCTACAATTATTATTAAATAAAATGCAGATTTTTTAAAATGGACCCATGGTTCTTGAATCTCTGCATTTTTTTCAGATTGGTGATTTCTTTTACTCTATCTTCAAGTTTAGTAATTCTTTCCTCTGTTCCCTGAATTCTGTTGAGTCAGTCCTTTGTGTTGTCTATTTTAATTATTGTGTTTTTAGTTCTAAAATTTTCATATAGTTCTTCTTGCATCTTCTTTTTGTTTGTTAAATTTATTTATTTG
The DNA here is from genome assembly GCA_006410935.1 of Redunca redunca. NCBI lineage: Eukaryota > Metazoa > Chordata > Mammalia > Artiodactyla > Bovidae > Redunca > Redunca redunca. The sequence goes on from SJYQ01001700.1 coordinate 919,706, forward strand.
CTGAAACTCTTTTTTCATATGTTTCAAGTACCTTCGCATTTCTTCAGTCAAGGATTTTTACTATAACTGTTTTAAAGTCTTTGTTAGAGAGTTCAAATCTCTCTGTCATCTTGGTGTTGTCATCAATCAATTGTATTGTTTCATTCCTTTTGAGGTCTTTTCTTAATTCTTGGTATCACACGTGACTTTTTTATTGAAACCTGGACATTTGGGGTATTCTGTTATGAGGTTCCAAATCTTATGTAAAGTTTCTGTTTTAACTGACTTTTTGTGATACCACTCCATCAGGGAAAATGAGAGTGCACTTTGCTTGTCCCTCCCAGGTGGGGATGAAAATACAGCTTCCCCGCTTGATCTCCATTGACACCTCAGGGGGCCTGACTGCTGAATGAGGATGAGAGTTCTGGTTTCCCATTTGGTGCTGATAACACCCTGCATCGCGTTGTTTCTTTTGATAGCTAGGTTCCTACTTAGTTTACCTTCCGTTGTCTACCATTAAAAGCCATCTTTTGGATGTCTTTTGTACTTAGTGAAAAGAATAGGGAAAAGTGTGTCTAATCCATCTTCATAAAAGCTGAAATCTATTTTTAGCTTCATCTGTAATTATGTCTCTTCTTTAATTATTTTATGATCAATCATGCCACAAGTCTGCCTATTGTGTTAGGTTTTACAAAGAGCCAGTTTTTGGTTTATCCAGCTCTTCTGTTTTCTTCTTTTCTGTATCATTAATTTCTGCTTTTATCTTTATTGTAATATAGCTTAAAATTTTCTTTGAGATATTCTATTTTTTAATTTCATAAGTTTACACCCAGCTGATTAATTTTCATTATGTTTTATTATCTGGAATCAGTAATTAAAGCTATATGTTCCTCTCCATGTAACACCTTTGCCTCATCTCACAAGTTTTGAAATGTAATGTTTTAATTTTTATTCAGTTACAATTGCTTTAAAATTTCCTTTTTTATTTTATTGTTAGCTTATACATCAAGGCCGTATATTGTCACTCTGCTTATTTAACTTCTATGCAGAGTACATCATGAGAAATGCTGGACTGGAAGAAACACAAGCTGGAATCAAGATTGCCGGGAGAAATATCAATAACCTCAGATATGCAGATGACACCACCCTTATGGCAGAAAGTGAAGAGGAACTAAAAAGCCTCTTGATGAAAGTGAAAGAGGAGAGTGAAAAAGTTGGCTTAAAGCTCAACATTCAGAAAACGAAGATCATGGCATCTGTTCCCATCACTTCATGGCAAATAGATGGGGAAACAGTGGAAACAGTGTCAGACTTTATCTTTTTGGGCTCCAAAATCACTGCAGATGGTGACTGCAGCCATGAAATTAAAAGACACTTACTCCTTGGAAGAAAA
>SJYQ01001700.1:922345-943107 GCA_006410935.1 Redunca redunca
TGCGTTTGAACTGTGGTGTTGGAGAAGACTCTTGAGAGTCCCTTGGACTGCAAGGAGATCCAACCAGTCCATTCTGAAGGAGATCAGCCCTGGGATTTCTTTGGAGGGAATGATGCTAAAGCTGAAGCTCCAGTACTTTGGACACCTGATGCAAAGAGTTGATTCATTGGAAAAGACTCTGATGCTGGGAGGGATTGGGGACAGGAGGAGAAGGGGACGACCCAGGATGAGATGGCTGGATGGCATCACGGACACGATGGACGTGAATCTGAGTGAACTCCGGGAGATGGTGATGGACACGTAGGCCTGGCGTGCTGCGATTCATGGGGTCGCAAAGAGTCGGACACGACTGAGCGACTGAACTGAACTGAACTGAACTGATAGAGAGACAGAGAGACAGAGAGAGAGAGAGAGAGAGAGAGAGAGAGAGAGGTGGGGTGAGGGGCTTCCCAGGGCTTCAGTGGTAAAGAATCTGCCTGCCAAGCAGGAGATGTGAGTTCAACCCCTGGGTCGAGAAGATCCCCTGGAGGAGGACATCCTGGAGAATCCCATGGACAGAGGAGCCTGGCGGGCTATAGTCCATGCAGTCACAAAGAGTCGGACAAGACTTAGTGACTAAATAACAACAACAATAGAGATAGAGATGTATACACACACATAAAATCCACACTCACACATGTGTGTGTGTGTGTGTGTGTGTGTGTGTGTGTGGTGTGTATGTTTTGTAGCTGGAGTTTGGAGGCACTCTCTCTAGAACTTCCTTGGAAGACTTCAGTCCTTTTTCTCTTATGGTCTTCAACTGATTGGGCGAGGCTCACCCATATTATGGAGGATAAACTGCTTCACTCACAATCTATGATTTAAATGCTAATATTATCTTAAAAATATCTTCACCACAACATCTAGATGGCTGTTTGATATAACATGTGGGTGACCAAATATCTGGGTACTGTGGCCTAGCCAAGTGACATAAAGTAAATCACTAAAATACAGGCTTTACCTACATTTTCAACAAATAGGATGAAATGATGATAGCATTTAAATAAAGGGTAAATTTCTGGATTTCAAACTGAACAATTTTCTCCTTCCACTAATGAAGAAAATACAATTTTTTATTTTTACTTACTTTAAATGTATTCAGTAGAGACATAGGACTCTCAGGCTACAAAGCCTGCCCTAGAATTAGAAACTGGTCTACAATATTATGATGATGATGTACATACATATTTAAGTTTTAAAAATACAGAAAGGAACAGAGAATAATAGTACACATGCTTTAATTGGTGTGGACTTCCTGACAGTAGGAAAAGAGAAGGTGAAAAATCTATAAACATTTCAGTGCATAGGAGCTCTTTTTTTAGTATTTTCCAAGTTTCCAACAGAAACACCTTTGGAGGAGCAAGAAATATAAAAACAAGTAAGGAAATAAAGTACAAATTTTTAAGAGAAATAACTTAGTCCATTTAAAAAGTGATCTTCCCTTTGATGTTACTGAGATTTCTTTGCTAATCTACATTCTAAATAACCAGAAGCAGAATCCTGTTAAGTTTCCAAGGCTCACTGTTGCAGCCGCCATTTGTTTGAGAGAGTTGATTAATATTTCTTTCTGAATACTGATTTGGGAAACTTCTTTCTTTTTCTGGTGGGGAAGCTGTACCAGATGACTTGCGGGATACTAGTTCCCCAACCAGGGATTGAAACCAGGCCTGGGCAGTGAGAGCATTGAGTCTCAGACACTGAACCGCAGGGAATTCCTGGGAAATGTGTATTACAATGACCTGATCAGCGATTTTCAAGTTAAAAAAATATATCTGATGCCTTCTTGGTCTAGGCTGACTCTGTCTGGATTGGAAAATAGAATAGGCAATTTGGAAACACTTTTCAGGAGATTCTGTTCAACTGAAACTGCTGGCTTGTGGAATAGTAAATTATTAATATTTAAATCTTACATTCCACATTTCTGTTTTTCAAGACCAAATTCCATGGACCTAGGGAAAATATAAAGCTAAATATGTAAGAGAATGATAGATCAATGAACTTGTCAAATTTGTCCAGCCTAATTCAACTATTTTTTTAATTTGCAAAAAAGAAAAATGGACACACATTTATTACTCTGCTGTTCCTTGGCAAAGTCGCCTGGATGCTGATGATGATTATAATTATTATTACTATTTTGAGCAAGATAAGAAAGTGATCATGATCTTCTTGAGTTATAATGAAGGTCAATAATGAAGGTCGCTCAGTCGTGTCCGACTCTTTGCGACCCTGTGGACTGTAGCCTACCAGGATCCTCCATCCATGGGATTTTCCAGGCAAGAATGCTGGAATGGGTTTTCATTTCCTTCTCCAGGAGATCTTCCTGACCCAGGGATTGAACCAGGTCTCCCACATTGTAGGCAAATGCTTTACCATCTGAGTCACCAGGGAAGTCCCTCTTGAGTTATACGATCATCTAAATTCCAAAGCACTCACAACATTGAGCAAACAGAGCCTGTACTTGCATACTAGGAAAAGGAAACATATTGCTGCTGGAAGCCACAGGCCCGGTCAAAAATAAATGTTTTATATCACATGGTAAAATAAAAGAGGGATTCTACCCCAAGACCACCTTGATAAAGACCCATAGTTACTGCAGCTGCAAGGGAGAGTCCAGTCAAGGCAGCTCAGAATAAACAGCAGCCTAAAAAGCAGATGTGTGAGCACATTATTTCAAACCCCACCCCACCTCATAGCCATCTGCTCTCCAGAGATGGTCTAGAATTTCTTGAAAGGGTGAGATACACTAGCAGGGCTGCTGGCCCCTCTCCTCGACAGATCCCAAAAAAGGGAGAGGCAGCAGCATGAGCCAGACTGGGACTCTGGCTTTCTTAGGATGAACAAGTAAGGCATACAGACAGAGTCCCCAAATAAAGCATAATTAGATTTTTCTGTGAAAAACGGATTTTGTGAGATAAAATTGTTCTTACATTTTAAGTTTGGCCCTAAAATGACAGAACTCAGATACCAAAGTTAGATGATGCACCAAGATGTGTATTTTCAAGGTAAATGTCCAAAAACCAATTAGAAAACTGACCTACAGTAAAGATTAAAAGAGTTGATAGCATGGAGCAGGGGTTGGCAACCTTTTCCTGTAAAGAGCCAGATGGCTGTGCAAATATTTTAGGTTTGTGGGCTATATATATGGTCTTGGTTGCAACTATTCAACTCTGTTGCAACACAAAAGCAGCCAAAGCCAGTATTTAAACAAGCAAGTGTGGCTGTATTCCAATAAAACTTTTATTTAAAAGTAAAAGACAGGCTGGATTTGGCCCACAAGCTATAGTTTGTCCACTGCTGGCATTGAGGAAGAGAGGGTTTATGAAGAGGTTCTTTTGGTGACAATTCTCCCAAGCACCATGAGAATCTCATCCTGAGCCTGGGAGGTGGGGAGGAGGCTTCAAGAGGACCATGTGAAGTGCTTGATGTATCCTCTTGACTATATGGGGCATATAGTTCTCAAGACTGGACGTTAGATGCACTCTGTACCAATGCTAGAACAAACATCCATAAGTGCTTCTCATATACCTGCCTAAGCTGGTCTGAGTTCAAAAGGATCATCTGGGAAGGTAAGAGGACTCCAACTGAGACTATTTCTCTTAGAGCAGAACAAAACTTGGAACAGTATGGGAAGTGGCCCCAGAGAAATTATTGTGACTTGACCTTCTCAACTCTAAATTGAAACTGTATTTGAACAGAGGACTATTTTATGCCAAGAGTGAGCCAATAAGTTATGAAGCTGAAATTTCATGCAGGAGCAAAGGAAAAACCTCCCCCAGTGAAAAAAATGGAATTGGATTGTTGAGGCAAAAACAAATAGCATTTCTTGTTTGTTTTACAAATATTTTATAACAGAAAACTTCAAAAGCACAGTCCAAAGAGAAGAGCAGAGTCTGATGACCTCTCATGTCCTCATAATACAGCACTTGTTAACTCTGGTTCAATCTTGTTGCAGCTATAATGCCCATCTACTCTCTCTTTTATCCATCTCTGTATCTCATACACAGAATTACTTAGAAACATATCCAATGTCTATATTTCCTTTAAATTGGAAGTAAGATCCAGAGGTTTGATTTGATTCAGGTTCATTTATTTGGTGAGAAAGCGCTTCCAGGACAGTAATGTCTGCTTCTCTCTCAGCAATGTTAATATTGATCAGGATTTAGGACAGTTTGACTCATCTATTATAGTTCTTTATCAGCTTTTTTTTTTTTTAAATCAGTTTTAGCAACCATTGATGATTTCCCAGACCCATAATTCTGTTAGGGAAAATGACATTTTGATTACCTCTCATTTGTTGTGCATTAAGGTAAGGTAAAAGGTAAAGTTGCTCAGTCGTGTCCGACTCTTTGCAACCCCACGGGCTGTAGCCTACCAGGCTCCTCTGTCCGTGGGATTTTCCAGGCAATAGTACTGGAGTGGATTGCCATTTCCTTCTCCAGGGGATCTTCCTGACCCAGGGATCGAACCCGGGTCTCCCACATTGTGGACAGATGCTTAACCCTCTGAGGCACCAGGGAAGTGATTATATGTATACTTGCCAGAACAATGGGAGCCCCTGGATTGGGGACTCATTAGTCTTTTCACAAGATTCCTTTTTATTCCTTAGCTTTGGAATTTTGTTGTATTTTTGTTTGTTTGGAGGCCTATGAGCTTCTTAGCTATAGAAACAAAATTCACTTCTGCTCAGTTGTCGCCTGCTTCATGAAAAGGAAGCCTGCTTCTCCAATCTACTTTGGTAAGATCTGCATACTTCTATGGGTATAACCTTCAGAGAACTGGTCCTCTGCTTTGAAAGATCCTTTGGTGCCAAGCACAGAGTACCTTCCCAGTCTGCCCGGTAAGATTAAATGCTGTTGTTGAGAGACGTTCACCTTTTTTGTGAAATGGTTTTGCAGATATTGTAATGTCTTGGTACCATAACCATTGCTTTTGATTCTGAAAAATTTTCACATTTAAGAAGAAAGTAGACAATCTTCCTCAGTCCACGCCTTGGTTGGTTAATTGAGGGAATGGTGGGTTTCTGTGCAGCTGAATGATGACATTCACTGCTTCTCATCCCTTCCCTGTTGTTGTTTAGTCTTTAAGTTGTGTCCTACTCTTCTGTGACCCCATGGGATGTAGCCTGCCATGTTCCTCTGTCCATGGGATTTCCCAGGCAAGAATATTGGAGTGCGTTGCCATTTCTTTCTCCAGGGGATCTTCCTGACCCAGGGATTGAATGCGTCTCTTGTGTCCCTTGCTTGGCAGGCAGATTCCTTGCCATTGAGTCACCTGGGAAGCCCAATTCCATCTGGCTCCTTCTTATTCTGCCCTCAGTGGTGTTGTCCAAACCAAGGAAGATATTTGATAGTTTTCACATCTCTCATTCCTTGCTTTTTCATCACAGTCTATGTGGGACTTACAACATGCTTATGCGGAAATATAAATACTGTATGCACAGGGCCAAAAAACTAGAGGCTGTATCTATAAATTTGCCAACTTAAAGTATGGTGGGAGAAGGAGAGGGTAGGACAAACTGAGAAAGTAGCAATGACATATGTACACTATCATGTATGAAACAGGAAGCTAGTGGGCAACTGCGGTATAACAGAGGGAGTCCAGTTTGGTGTTCTGTGATGACCAAATGGGTAAAATGGGTGGGGGGCGGGGAAGAGGGAGACTGAAAAGGGAAGGGGCAATTATGACTGATGAACAGAAGAGGCCACCACAACACTGAAAAGCAATTATCCTCCAATTAAAAAAAAAATAAGTATACATCTTGGGTCTAAAAAATTAAGTGGTATTTTGTCCATATTCCTGGAGGCAGAAGGCCAAACTCTTAAATAATCTCAATGTCATAAGCAAGTGGGCCTCCAATCGAAAATCCCAGGTAAAAAGATACTTTTTCTATGCTTCTACCACTTCTGAGTTGACCCAGAAAAGCAGGTGTGATGGGTATTGTGATTTTTTCATTGATTCCGTATTCTATGTATAAACAATTATTTCCAGCTCGTCCCTTTAACCGAAGCAAAAGGTTTTGGACTTTTTTCTCCTTCCATACATCTCCACTCTGCCACAAGGAATTAATATCAGCTGTCTTTCCAAAACATTGATCAATTTTTCCTTTGTGAACAAGTCTGTTCATATTGTTACCTTTCCCAAGAAAGAAATAGGCAATTGGTTGCTTTGTACGATACATATGCTTATATTGTCCCCGAAAAGAATTTTCCAGTGACCGAGCATACTTTTCCATTAGTCTAGAATCTTGATCTAGTTGTTGGTTTTCTGGCCAGAATAAGAGGGAAGCTAGGAAATAAGGTTCTGGATACCGATATGACATTCCTGCTTGTTGTAAGACTTCTCGAAGCTGATCTTTCAGTTTTTTAATTGGCTTCACTATTTTGGAGGTTGGTTTAATACAGTAGAGAATGATGTTGGCCAGGATGAAATTTTGCTTTTCCTTTGGTGGGATTCTGACAGTGCATTGTTCAAAGAGAAAAGTATATTTGTTCATTATATCTTCCATGGTGTGTATAGCATCTTCTTGAGCTTTGATAAGATATTCCAAGAGTCCAGAAAACTTGTCTGCTTTTAAAACTTCCAGGTTTCTCCGATACAGTTCTACCTGAAGTGGCACACTAAGCTTTGGACAAAAATCTTTGTTCTGTAATTCCTCTGAGGGGCCAAATATATCTGCATACTTCTTAAAATACCCAACCACCTTTCTCCGAGTTTTGGCCTCTTCATTTTGCTTAATATTGTTCCTAGGTTTTAGAAGGACAAAGTATTCATCAAAAAAATCAAAGGACTTTTTCAAAGAAAATTTCAAATTGGTTAGGTAAGGAATAAAGTTCTTGAGGACTAATTTAAATTCATTGTTTGGTTCTCCAGGAATATCTTTACTTCCTGATATAAAATTGATCATATCTCTTTTAGACAGTTCATTTTTATTGTCAAAAAAAGGAATGAACTGGAGAATCTGGATTGTGTAGAGCCCAACTTCTATCTCCCCTTGATAGCCAGCTATATTGTAAGTATCATACCGCCTTTTTGACTTCTGATAAAACCTTCCCTTAACTTCATACTCTCTATCTTCACTTTGCTGTTGAGATTCCTTGAATGCATTTGAGGCTTGTACTGCTAAATCCAAAAGACCAGATAGTTCATCAACAGAAATGCTCCTGTTTCTTTCATTATCTTCTATCCACCATCTTATTTTACTTTTGAAGACTTGACCCAGTGTATCTGAGATATAAGAATTGTCAGGTTCTATCTCTTTTGCTTGCTTTGCCCAATGTAGAGCACTGTGAAAGTCCTTCTCTTTAATGTAGAAGTGTCTTGCCAAGGCTTGGCAAATGAATGCATTTGGGTTGAACCGACTAATACCTTCAAGTAATACATTTTGAACTGCCACATTCCCTTCTTCTTTATGTAATGCTTCAATGAACGGGGAAAACCAAGTTCCTGTTTCACCTTCATTTTCATTGCGCTGTCTTGTGAGCAGCAGTGTTTGCACATCTTCTAAAAATTTGCTTCTTCCTATTCCAGTATCATAGAACAAATTTTCTGTTAGCATGTTCAGCATAATTTGACTCTTATCCAAGTCATAGCTTATCTTCAATTCTTCCAGTGAACGCATGGCAATCAAAGGGTGAATAATGCGTACTCCACAGTAGTTCCCACATTCCACCACCTCTGTTTTTATTAGAATTGTAGAGTAGGTGCCCATTTTGTCTTCAAATTTTTCTGTTCCCCAGAAAGCTTTCTTGTTTGTGATTCCTAGGAACTTTTCACACTGTGATAGTGAAATGGTGGTATCTGGCACATATGAGTTAAGAAGGGCCAGAAAGGAAAAAAGCTTTGCTTCCTTGGTGGAAATATTTTGTTCTTTCAGGATATTCCTGACCACATCTTCTATGTACTTTTTATTAAAGTTGGTTTTCATAATCATGAAGGAATAAAAATCTTGAAAGTTTTTATGTTGGTCTTCAATTTCTTTCAATTTAAGCTCAAAAGCTCTCTGTTCCTTGGGAGACAATTGTTGTATTAGGGCAATACTGTCTGAGATCTTTGCACTTTTTTCAGGATTCTGTGATCTCCTGCAATTTAGGATGATCACTAGAGGTTTCTCATATCGAATATACCTATTAGCTATAGCTGTTTGAATAGAAGCTTGCAGAAGATAGACATTATCCTGTTCTTCAAAATCATCAACAAGCAGTAATATAGGTAAGTATTCCTGATTATTTGTTGTCCCATAGGTTATTAAATTAGTCACTTGTTCTCCAATTTCAGAAAAATCCACTGTCTTGTTTTTCAGCACAGCACATCTGAATTTCTTCCTTAGTTCCCAGAGAATATGCATAGCCAACGTAGTCCCACCACAGCCTGGATGATGATACAGATGAATAATTTTGACACATATAGGCTTAGAAGAATCTGCCCCTCTTTGAATCATTTCTTCAAGTTTTTCATATTTATCCCTTTTCACAAAAGGGGAAGAATAGTTTTCAGAAGAAAAGTAGAAATTCCACCATGTTACTTTGCCTCCTCGATAAAAATCTTCCTCTTTCAATGCTTTGAATTCAAGTAATTTTTTTTTGTCCTTCTCTAAGATTGTATCTTCACATTCATTTTCACAGAGAATTTCCAGAGCAGTCATGGTATCTTCTTCTTTTTTCAGAAGGACAGTAGATGAACCAATAGATGGTAAAAATCTCTTGGAAGACTGAGTCACAGATTTTAGCTTAAGAATAGTTCCATTTATCTCTTCAAGACTTAAAGAAGAAACACATTGGTTTGATAATTCATCTTGCTGTGTTGTTAATCTTGCTTCAAGTAGATCTTTCCATCCCTGACATATGCGTGAATCTACACAAATACACAATATATTTTCCATTCCTTTGAGATCTTGGTAGAAAGCACAGAAGGTCTCAATGAGGGGGTCTCTTGGGTCATCAACGGAGGAGAGTAATAGAAATACCACCAAAAACTTCCCTCTTGGCATTACGTCTTCTTGGGTGAGAAATGAAATCAGTTTTCTGACTTCAGACGCTTTTTCTCTTTGCCAGGAACTTGCATCTACAGGTTTATCCTCTTCACTGTCAAGATCTAACCGGCCATTGCAGAAAATCCAGCTGAGTTGTTGATAAAGATTCAGATTAGTAATCTTTTCATTTGTGGTTTTCCCCTCCGCATACAAACTTGGGAAGTGAAGATTTGCTACTCGGGTTTCTTTGAATGCTTTGACCACACCATTGCTCTTAGATTCAGGATCAAACTCCAACACAGCAAACCATTTAATTTCCTTTAGGAAATCTAAGTGTTTGATTTGTGTAGGATTGCATTTGTTTATTACAAGAATGTACCAGTCGTAGTATGAATTATCTAACAAATCCTGATTTCCTGTCAACAATTTAACAAGCTTTGGCCCCTCGCTCTCTTTTTTATTCGTTTTTACTCTGCATTTCTCTTCTGCCTCTTTCCTAGATTCTGCCAGTCTTTTCAAATCTAATTTAAATGCTTTGAGATCCACATTACTTTTCATGATGTCCTTAGAACTGGCTCCATCTCGCACAAAGACTGAGAATTTTGGACTTTGTTCCCATATTGTGTTGCTATGATTTTGCATTTTAATCTGGAAATAATCAACTTCACATTCAGAATATTTTGGAACAACATCCACTTCAATAACAAATCTGTCAGATAGAGTACTATTTGGCAGTAAAACTTCTACAAATCTTGGCTCTCGAATGCAGTTCTTTGCTTTTTGGACCTGATGGTCTTCAAAATATTGGTGGATCATCAGATTGAAGTGGTCAATGAGGGCTTCCTTGGTGATGGTGGTAAATTCCACACCAACAATTGTTCCATGAGGTTTGTCCTTGACTCCAAAATGAATGGTGCCATTGGTACGTGAGTTCATACAAGCAGAGGCAAATCGGAAAACCTCATTGCTAAATTTCATTTTAACATCCTCTTCCATGGCTGTTTCTGTGTTTGTGAAGGCTTTGAATTCATGTATTGGGTCAATGAGATTGAGTGGTCCTGTTTCAGGCTGTAGCTTAAAATTCAATTTGTAACGATATGGATCACTGAATTCATCAAAAGGGTATGCCATGCATGTCGGTTCTGTGGATGGCTGCTTTTTCTTTGTGTCATCTATTTCATCTTCCATGAACTCATTTTTCAGTGACTTAGAACCTTTAGTAAGTGTACTCACTGTAGAGTCATTAACCGTATCTGATTTCTTTTTATTCTTTTGTTTTGAAGCCCCTCCATCTTTCTCCTGTGTTTTAGGAAGACTTTTACTGCCTTTTCCGCTCTTACATGTCTGGAAAGGATCTCCAGAGGATGTCTCCAGTAACTCTTTGAAGAGATGTTCTATTTGGATAGCTGGTCCAAATGTTATGCCCATAGCAACAAGGTGATCTTTAGTTAAGTACTTCAAATTTGCACCATTCACATCTTGTGCAGTCAAAATTATTCTGTGTTTTTGTTCAATTTTGTGGCTTTCTAACCACTGATTTACATCCTCTTTTGTCCAGTCATCTGTATTTTCTGGCAAGTTAAGTTGTGCTGCCATTCTGATATCTATGTATAGAAAAAGAAAAATTATTTAGTATTTTTATAAAGAAATTTAAAAATAATCAGTTAATTTTTCAATTGACAATATGTGTGTCCTAGAAAATTGAAAATGGTGCAAAAGGATATACATGCCCTCTAATGACTCTCTTGAGAGGAAATTACCATTATCAGTTTACTCTATATCCTTCCAGAGAAATACTACCAAATAGAAATACGTGAGCACTTTTTTCCATTCAAATGGCAACATACCATGCACAATTCTCTTTGCCTTGCCTTATTCATTAACTGCATCTTGGGGATACATATAAACCATGCTCACAGAAAACCAATCAATCTAATCACACTAGGACCACAGCCTTGGCTAACTCAATGAAACTAAGCCATGCCCTGTGGGGCCACCCAAGACAGGCGGGTCATGGTGGAAAAGTCTGACAGAATAATGTGGTCCACTGGAGAAGGGAATGGCAAACCACTTCAGTATTCTTGCCTTGAGAACCCCATGAACAGTTTGAAAAGGCAAAATGATAGGATACTGAAAGAGGAACTCCCCAGGTCAATAGGTACCCAATATGCTACTGGAGGTCAGTGGAGAAATAACTCCAGGAAGAATGAAGGGATGGAGCCAAAGCAAAAACAATACTGAGCTGTGGATGTGACTGGTGATAGAAGCAAGGTCCAATGCTGTAAAGAGCAATATTGCATAGGAACCTGGAATGTTAGGTCCATGAATCAAGGCCAAAATCACTGCAGATGGTGAATGCAGCCATGAAATTAAAAGACACTTACTCCTTGGAAGAAAAGTTATGACCAACTTAGATAGCATATTCAAAAGCAGAGACATTACTTTGCCAACAAAAGTCCGTCTAGTCAAGGCTATGGTTTTTCCAGTGGTCATGTATGGATGCAAGAGTTGGAATGTGAAGAAAGCTGAGCACCGAAGAATTGACGCTTTTGAACTGTGGTGTTGGAGAAGACTCTTGAGAGTCCCTTGGACTGCAAGGAGATCCAACCAGTCCATTCTAAAGGAGATCAGTCCTGGGTGTTCTTTGGAAGGAATGATGTTAAAGCTGAAACTCCAGTACTTTGGCCACCTCGTGCGAAGAGTTGACTCATTGGAAAAATCCCTCTGGGAGGGATTGGGGCAGGAGAAGAAGGGGACGACAGAGGATGAGATGGCTGGATGGCATCAATGATTTGATGGATGTGAGTTTGAGTGAACTCCAGGAGATGGTGATGGACAGGGAGGCCTGGCGTGCTGCGATTCATGGGGTCACAAAGAGTTGGACACAACTGAGCGACTGAACTGAACTGATACATATATATGTATGTATGTGTGTGTGTGTGTGTGTATATATATATATATATATATATATAGAGAGAGAGAGAGAGAGAGAGAGAGAGAGAGAGAGAAGTTTCATCCTCCTTAATGGTCATTTTCTATAAGGCATGTTAACTCTATTGTTTATAAATATTCAATTCTGCTGAAGAAAATAAGAGAAACAAAAAAGGCTATATAAAACTAAAGAGAGATGGACATGTAAAATGAGAAGTATTTATGAAGCAAGGTATAGAAGCAAGTCGTTTGTGAAACATGTTATAATAGACACAGATACAGTAAATAGAGCTGCTGCTGCTGCTGCTAAGTTGTTTCAGTCGTGTCCGACTCTGTGCGACCCCATAGACGGCAGCCCATGTGAGCGTTAAACATAGTTAGGAAGAGACTGAAGGGCCAAATAGATATTAAATATTCATGAAGCACTCTTGAAGCACTTTATATGTTTAAAATTTTAATTGTGTCACCTACTTTTGACACCCATTCTGATCTTTTGTGTCCTATAATTAAGAAACACAGACAATATCCTGAGTAGCTTATCAGGCTAGTTGATGAGTTAGAGATGCAGTCAGGCATGCATGCCCCTTTGCATCTCTCTGATTGGAGCAAGTGGATGTCACTGACACAAGGTATCTTGTATTTGTTGATTTCCCTTGGAAAGACCTTAACTTTCATTCTCAAAACCACACAATCAGTGGAGAATGCTGACACTGCAGAGAGGGAGAGAGAGGATATATGAACTTGTATCAGTTCAGTTCAGTTCAATCGCTCAGTTGTGTCTGACTCTTTGCGACCCCATGAATTGCAGCACGCCAGGCTTCCCTGTCCATTACCAACTCCTGGAGTTCACTCAGACTCACATCCATTGAGTCAGTGATGCCATCCAGCCATCTCATCCTTGGTCGTCCCCTTCTCCTCCTGCCCCCAATCCCTCCCAGCATCAGAGTCTTTTCCAGTGAGTCAACTCTTCACATGAGGTGGCCAAAGTACTGGAGTTTCAGCTTTAGCATCAATCCTTCCAAAGAAATCCCAGAGCTGATCTCCTTCAGAATGGACTGGTTGGGTCTCCTTGCAGTCCAAGGGACTCTCAAGAGTCTTCTCCAACACCAGAGTTCAAAAGCATCAATTCCTTGGCGCTCAGCCTTCTTCACAGTCCAACTCTCACATCCATACATGACCACTGGAAAAACCATAGCCTTGACAAGACAGACCTTAGTCGGTAGAGTAATGTCTCTGCTTTTGAATATGCTATCTAAGTTGGTCATAACTTTTCTTCCAAGGAGTAAGTGTCTTTTAATTTCATGGCTGCAATCACCATCTGCAGTGATTTTGGAGCCCCCCAAAATAAAGTCTGACATTGTTTCCACTGTTTCCCCATCTATTTCCCATGAAGTGATGGGACTGGATGCCATGACCCTTCTACCCTTCTTATATTGTATCCCAAGTGTGTTACCCATCTCTTCCCCCCTGCTTTTTGTTGTGTATTTAATTAATTTAATGAAAATGTGCCTCAAACACCTTAGACTGATCTGTGAGCCATTCAGTTTCCTGACTTCTGGGATAGCTTGTTGGGTAGTGAATTTAGAGGTTACTATTACATTCATGTAAATTTTCACATAATATTTGATAATAGCTGATTCCTGGGCAGTATTAAATGGCATTACTATTTGGTATACAAATGGAAAGCTACTATTTGGAAAGTCATTGGCAATCTGGGTTATAGAAATATAGCAATGGTTAGGGAAAAAAACAGTAGACAATGATAGTTAACCTTAAGTACAACCCCAAATGGCTCAAAGATGTGAGCTTTAAGCACAGCCTAAATAGTCAGCTTTAAGTACAATCCAAAAATGGCTCCAAAAACGTGAGCTATTCCTATAAAATCACTATGGGAGGATCAAATCAACAAAGAAGAAAAGCCTGGGGGATAGTGGAAAATAGACTATATAGATACACTTCCATGAAATAATTAATACACAGGCATGTTGCCTACAAGAGGCAGATAAAACTCAGGTTAAGACTTACTTTCTCTTCCAGACATAAATCTGCCAGACCAATGGCCCAAGGTTAAAGCTATTATTCTCTGGTTAGTAATTCCTGTATTCATATTAAGTGAATAAAAGATACACCTTATCTTTTGCTATATCAACATAAAAACTGGCAAAGATATGCACAATTGATGGAAATTCTTACAATACTATGACAATTAGAAGCCACAGAGATGCAATGCCTTCTAAAAAAGGTTAATTAGGTGAAATTTCTTTCAGTAATTTGGCCTGTAGATACTAAGCAGCTCAAATTTAAAATAAGCTGGGGAAAGAGAGAAAGAGAAGAGGTGGGAAATTGTTTTAAGTGTACTAATTTTTAAAGTAAGCCCTTTTGTGGGACTATATCAAACTCAGAAACTATGCATCAAAGGACACAATGAATAGAATGAAAAGGTGACTTATGGAACGGGAGAAAATATTTGTAAAGCATAGATCTGATGAAGTTAAATTAAAGTGTAGAGTTTTTGTATGTGGGTGAAGTTAAGTTGCTATAAACTTAGACTGTTATATCTACAGGATGAATAATGTAAAGCTTCATGATTACTACAAGTAAAAATCCTGTAGTAGGGCTTCCCAGGTGGTGCTAGTGGTAAAGAACCTGTCTGCCAAAGCAGGAGACTTAAGAGACTTGGGTCTAATCCCTGGATCAGGAAGATCCCCTGGAGGAGGGCATGGCAACCCACTCCAGTATTCTTGCCTGGAGAATCCCATGGACAGGGGAACCTGGCAGGCTATAGTCCGTAGGGTTGCAGAGTTGGACATGACTTAAGCAGCTTAGCACACAAGCATGCACAGATATACAAAACATAAAAAGAAAGGAGTCAAAGCATACCTCTACAAAAAGCCATCAAATCACAAAGGAAGACAGCAAGAAAGGAAGGAAGAAACAAAGGAATTACAAAACAGCCAGAAAACAACAAATAGAATGGTGATAGCAAATCCTTTGTGCCTGTGTGCTCACTCAAGTTGTGTCTGACTCTTTGAAACCCCATGGACTGTAGATCACTAGGCGCCTCTGTCCATGAAATATTCCAGGCAAGAATATTGAAGTAGGTTACCATTTCCTGCTCCAGGAGATCTCCCTGACCCTGGGATCTAATCCATGTCTCTTGCATCTCCTGAAGAGAGAGATTCTTTACCTCTTTACCTATCAATAATTACTTTAAATATAAAAGAATTAAATTATCCAATCAAAAGATATAGTGTGTCTGAATGGATTTAAAAAAATCAGATCCGACAGTGATATGCTGTCTTTTCAAGAGACTCATTTTAGACTTAAGGACATACATGTACTGAAAGTGAAGGGATGAGAAGACATATTTCATGCAAATAGCAATGAGAAGAAGGCAGAAGTGGTTACAATTAGACAAAATAGACTTTAAGTCAAAATGATCAAAAGAGACAAAGAAAGTTACTATATAATGATAAAGCAGTCAATTCATCAAGATGATAATATATAATGCACCAAAATTTAGGTACTTCAGTGTACCTAAAAATAAAGCAAATATTAGTAAAACTAAATGGGAGAAATAGACATATACAATAATAGTAGGTGACTTCAATATCCCAGTTTTAACAATGGATAGATCATTCAGACAAAATATCTATAAGGAAACTGCATACCTAAACAACACCATAGGTCAAATGGATCTAACAGACATATTCAGTACACTCCATCCAGGAGCAACAGCATACACATTCTTTCAACGTACACATGGAACACTTTCCAGGATAGATCCTATATTAGTTCACATAAGAAGTCTTAACAAATTTAAGAAACTTGAAGTCCACATCAAGTATCTTTTCTGACCACAATGATATGAAACTAGAAATCAATAATAGAAGGAAAGTTGTATAATTCATAAATATGTGAAAGTTAGATAACATACTTCTGACCAACCATTTGGTCAAAGAATAAGTCAAATGGGATATCAAAAAATATCTCGAGACAAAAGTGGAAACACAACACACCAAAACTTATGAGATGCAGCACAAACAGTTATAAGAGAGTAGTTAATAGTGACAAAGGCCTACATTATGAAAGATCTCAAATAAGCAGCCCAATGTTATACCTCAAGGACAAACTCAATCTAAAGTTCACAGAAAGAATAAAATAATAAAATCAGAGAAGGAATAAGTGAAACAGAAACTAGAAGAACCATGGAAAAAGTCATATTTTCCCACTGCCAGACCTCTGGACTGGAAGGACTGATGTGGGGCTCAGAATCTCACCCCCATGAGAAAACTTCTGTAATATAATTATTCTCTTATCTGTGGATCACCCACCTGGGGGGGATGGGCTTTAGTTGTTGTTATGTCTTTGGTTGTAGAGGATCTTTTCTAGTAGGTTTCAGTGTTTTTCAATGCCAGTTGTTCTGCAGATAGTTCTTCAGATGGTGATTTGGGTGTGTTCAGAAGGTGAGCTTAGGGTCCTTCTACTCCACCACATTCAAAAGAAGATCTTTGCATCAATACCAAGTTTCTTAAAAATAGTTTGTATCTTGAAGCAGCAGGGCATGAAGGAAATAACACTGCAAAGAGAAAAGAAGACCAGCCAAATCGGTGACTGAGGCATCAATCTTCTCTTGCTACTAAGAGCTATTGTTTTGTAACATAAACAAAATTGACAAACCTTGAGCTAGACTAAGAAACAAGTAGAGAAAACTCATATATATATATATATATATATATAATTACAAATGAAAGAGAGATGTTACAACTGATATCACAGAAATCCAAAGTATATTAAGAAACCACTGTGAACATTTATATGCCCCAAATTGGACAATGCTAGAAAAAATAAATTCTCAGAAACATACAAACCATCAAGGCTGAATCATGAATAAAGAATCTGAACAGACCAGTGAGGAAAGAGTTTGAATCAGTAACTGAAACCTTCCAGACCAATAATTAGTAAGCAGTTTGGATTAGTAATTGAAACCTCAGAAAAAAGGAAAAGATTCTGCCAAATATTTAAAGAAGAATTAATGTTAATTCTTCTTAAATTCTTCCAAAAAACAGAAAAGGAGGGAACATTGTAAAATGTATATAAGTAAAGGTAAGGGTACATAAGTAAAATGTATAAGTACATTTTACTTATACATAAAATGTATAAGTACATTTTATGAGGCCAGCTTAAAGATGATCCCAAGGCCAGTTAAGGACAGTACAAGAAAAAGGAAGCTACAGACCAGTATCACTGATGAACATAAATGTAAGAATCATCAACAAAATACAAGCAAATGAAGTTCAACAGAACATTATAAGCATTATAAAGATCATATACCATAATCAAATGGGATTTATCTCTGGGGTGCAAAAATGCTTCAAGATATGCAAACCAATAAATGCAACATATCACATTAAAAGAATGAAGGATAAAAATCATATGATCTCTCAATAGATCCAGAAAGAGTATTTAATTAAATTCTTTACTTGTATTATATGATAAAAATTCAACAAATTTGGTATAGAAGGGTTAGGGGTTATTACCTAAATGCAATAAAGGCCATATATGACAAGCTCATAGCTAACATCATACTCAGTAGTGAAAAACTGAATGCTTTTCCTCTAAGATCAAGCCAAGAATTTCCACTCCCAGCACTTTCATTCTATATAGAACTAAAAGTCCTAGACAGAGCAATTAGCAGAAAAATAAATAAAGGCCTCCAAACAGGAAAAGGAAGAAGCAAAAAATTGTTTCTGTTTGCAATAATATTATATACATAAAACCTTGTGTGTGTGCTTAGTTGCTCAGTTGTGACTCTTTGTGATCCCATGGACTACAGGCCACCAGGCTCCTTTGTCTGTGGGGATTCTCCAAGCAAGAATAATGGAGTGGGTTGCCATGCTCTCCTCTAGGGGATCTTCCCAACCCAGTGATTGGACCCAGGTCTCCTGCATTGCAGGCAGATTTTTTTACCATCTAAGCCTCCAGGGAAGCCCATAAAACCTTAGAAACCACCAAAAAAAAAAAAAAAAGAGAAAGAGANCTTAGAAACCACCAAAAAAAAAAAAAAAAAGAGAAAGAGAGAACCTTTAGAACAACAACAAAAAAAAACAAATTAGGAAAAGGTACAGGATACAAAATCAATATTAAAAAGCTGATCCTCTACACAGAAAATCCTAAAGACTCTGCCAGAGAATTACTAGAGCTAATCAATGAATATAGTAAAGTTGCAGGATATAAAATCAACACACAGAAATCCCTTGCATTCCTATACACTAACAATGAGAAAATAGAGAAATTAAGAAAACAATTCCATTCACCATTGCAATGAAATGAATAAAATACTTAGGAATATATCTACCCAAAGAAACAAAAGACCTATATATAGAAAACTATAGAACACTGGTGAAAGAAATCAAAGAGGACACTAATAGATGGAGAAATATACCATGTTCATGGGTCGGAAGAATCAATATAGTGAAAATGAGTATTCTACCCAAAGCAACCTATAGATTCAATGCAACCCCTATCAAGCTGCTGCTGCTAAGTCGCTTCAGTCATGTCTGACTCTGTGTGACCCCATAGACGGTAGCCTACCAGGCTCCCCTGTCCCTGGCATTCTCCAGGCAAGAACACTGGAGTGGGTCCTATCAAGCTACCAACGGTATTTTTCACAGAGCTAGAACAGATAATTTCACAGTTTGTATGGAAATACAAAAAACCTCGAATCGCCAAAGCAATCTTGAGAAACAAGAATGGAACTGGAGGAATCAACCTGCCTGACTTAAGGCTCTACTACAAAGCCACAGTCATCAAGACGGTATGGTACTGGCACAAAGACAGAAATATGGATCAATGGAACAAAATAGAAAGCCCAAAGATAAATCTATGCACCTATGGACACTTTATCTTTGACAAAGGAGGCAAGAATATACAATGAAGAAAAGACAATCTATTTAACAAGTGGTGCTGGGAAAACTGGTCAACCACTTGTAAAAGAATGAAACTAGGACATTTTCTAACACCATACACAAAAATAAACTCAAAATGGATTAAAGATCTAAACATAAGACCAGAAACTATAAAACTCCTAGAGGAGAACATAGGCAAAACACTCTCCGACATAAATCACAGCAGGATCCTCTATGATCCACCTCCCAGAATACTGGAAATAAAAGCAAAAATAAACAAATGGGATATAATTAAAATTAAAAGCTTCTGCACAACAAAGAAAACTATAAGCAAGGCGAAAAGACAGCCTTCAGAATGGGAGAAAATAATAGCAGACGAAGCAACAGACAAAGAATTAATCTCAAAAACATACAAGCAACTCCTGCAGCTCAATTCCAGAAAAATAAACGACCCAGTCAAAAAATGGGCCAAAGAACTAAACAGACATTTCTCCAAAGAAGACATACAGATGGCTACCAAACACATGAAAAGATGCTCAACATCACTCGTTATCAGAGAAATGCAAATCAAACATAATGAGGTACCGTCTCACGCTGGCAAGAATGGCTGCTCTGAAAAAGTCTACAAGCAATAAATGCTGGAAAGGGTGCAGAGAAAAGGGAACCCTTTTACACTGTTGGTGGGAATGCAAACTAGTACAGCCACTATGCAAAACAGTGTGGAGATTCCTTAAAAAAATGGAAATAGAACTGCCATTTGACCCAGCAATCCCACTTCTGGGCATACACAATGAGGAAACCAGAATTGAAAGAGACACGTGTACCCCAATGTTCATCGCAGCACTGTTTACAATAGCCAGGACATGGAAGCAACCTAGATGTCCATCAGCAGATGAATGGATAAGAAAGCTGTGGTACATATACACAATGGAGTATTACTCAGCCATTAAAAAGAATACATTTGAATCAGTTCTAATGAGGTGGATGAAACTGGAGCCTATTATACAGAGTGAAGTAAGCCAGAAATAAAAACACCAATACAGTATACTAACGCATATATATGGAATTTAGAAAGATGGTAACAATAATCCTGTATGTGAGACAGCAAAAGAGTCACAGATGTATAGAACAGTCTTTTGGACTCTGTGGGAGAGGGCGAAGGTGGGATGATTTGTGAGAATGGCACTGTAACATGTATAATATCATATGTGAAACGAATTGCCAGTTCAGGTTTGATGCATGATACAGGTGCTCGGGGCTGGTGCACTGGGATGACCCTGAGGGATGGTATGGGAAGGGAGGTGGGAGGGGGTTCAGGATGGGGAGCATGTGTACACCCGTGCGGGATTCACGTTGATGTATGGCAAAACCAATACAATATTGTAAAGTAATTAGCCTCCAATTAAAACAAATAAATTTATATTTTAAAAAGATTAAAAAGATAAAATTATGATTAGCATGAGCAGTAGATCAATTTAAAAATAATTAATGCTGGAGAGGGTGTGGAGAAAAGGGAACCCTTTTACATTGTTGGTGGGAATGCAAACTAGTACAGCCACTATGGAGAACAGTATGGAGATTCCTTAAAAAATTGCAAATAGAATTGCCTTATGACCCAGCAATCCCACTGCTGGGCATACACACTGAGGAAACCAGAATAGAAAGAGACACATGTACCCCAATGTTCATCGCAGCACTGTTTATAATAACCAGAACGTGGAAACAACCTAGATGTCCATCAGCAGATGAATGGATAAGAAAGCTGTGGTACATATACACAATGGAGTATTACTCAGTCATTAAAAAAATACATTTGAATCAGTTCTAAGGAGATGGATGGAACTGGAGCCGATTATACAGAGTGAAGTAAGCCAGAAAGAAAAACACCAATACAGTATACTAACGCATATATATGG
>SJYQ01001700.1:943256-958122 GCA_006410935.1 Redunca redunca
GATACATTTGAAGAAGGAGGTGAAAGATCCATACACTGAACACTGTGAAACACTGATGAAACTGAAGAAGACACAAATAAATGAAAGGTATCCTGTGTTATTAATTAGAAGAATATTATTAAAATATTTATACTACCCAAATCAATTAGAGACTCAATGGAATAGTTATAAAAATTCCAATGAAATTTCGCACAAAAATAAAAAAAAGTCTAAAATTCATATGGAACTACAAAAGACCCATGAAAAAGTGATCTTGGGTAGAAAACACAAATTGATTAAAGACTTAACTCTAAGACCTGAAACCAAAAAACTATAGATGAAAATAGAGGAAAATCTTCTTGACATCAGTCTGAGCAACAAGCTTTGGATATGACCCCCAAAACACAAACAATAAAAGCAAACATAGACAAATGGGACTGCAAACTAAAAAGCTAAAAACTTCTGCACAGCAAAAGGAACAATCCACAGACTGAAAAGGCCCCCTGTGGAATGAGAGAAAATACTGGCAAACCCTATCTTAGTTCAGTTCAGTTGCTCAGTCATGTCCAACTCTTTGTGATCCCGTGGACTGCAGCACTTCAGGCTTCCCTGTCCTTCACCAACTCCTGGAGTTTGCTCAAACTCATGTCCATTGAGTCGGTGATTTCATCCAACCATCTCATTCTCTGTTGCCCCCTTCTCCTCCAAAATACGTAAGGAACTCAAACTACTCAATAGCAAGAAAACAAACAATCTTATTTGAAAAATAAACAAAGGACCCAAACAGACATTTCTCAAACGAACACACAAATGGCCAACAGATATAGGAAAAAAGTATTTAACATCACTAATCATCAGGGAAATACAAATCAAAATCAAAATGAGGTAATCCCTCACACTTGTTAGATGGCTGTTATTAAAAAATAAAACTGATAATGAGAGCTGGTAAGGATGTGGAGAAAACACTTGTACATTGCTAGTGGGGATGTAAACTGGTACAGCCATTATGGAAAACAGTATGGAGATTCCTCAAAAAATTAAAAACATAATTACTCTGTGATCCAGCAATCTCACTTCTGACTATATATCAGAAAGAAATGAAATAAGTATTTTGAAGAGACAGTTGCACTCTCACGTGCATTGTAGCAAATACACATATTTACAATAGCTATGAGAATAAAGGAAATCCTTCTTATAGATGAAACTGAAGGACATTATGCTAAGCGAAATAAGACAGAAAGAGAAAGACAATTACTGTATGAGCTCACTTATATGTGGAATCTAAGAAAACAATCACTTCCCCTTCAAAGTTGAACTCAGAGAACAGAGGTTACCAGGTGCTGGAGTGGGGAAGGGGGATGGGCAAATTGAAAGTGAGGGGAAGGAAAACCATATTCTGCACAAATTGAAACAAGAAAAGCTGGAGTAGCAATACTTTTATCAGACAAAATATACTTTAAAAGACCAACAAATGACAAGAAAAAAAGAACAGTACATAAAGATAAATCAGTACAACAAGAAGAGGTAACAATTGCAAATACAGATGCACCCAACATGAAAACAAAGTGTTAGTCGCTCAGTCATGTCTGACTCTTTGCCACTCCGTGGACTGTAGCCCGCCAGGGTCCTCTGTCCATGGAATTCTCCAGGCAAGAATACTGAAGTGGGTAGCCATTCCCTTTTCCAGGGCATCTTTCTGACCCAAGGATCGAACCTGGGTCTCCTATATTGCAGGTGGATTCTTACCATCTGAGTCACTAGGGAAGCCCAACATCAGTTCATTTCAGTTCAGTCACTCAGTCGTGTTCAACTGTTTGCAACCCCATGAATTGCAGCACACTCCCAGAGTTCACCCAAACCCATGTCCATTGAGTCGGTGATGCCATCCAACCATCTCACCCTCTGTTGTCCCCTTCTCCTCCTGCCCTCAATCTTTCCCAGCATCAGAGTCTTTTCCAATGAGTCAACTCTTCACATGAGGTGGCCAAAGTACTGGAATTTCAGCTTTAGCATCATTCCTTCCAAAGAACACCCAGGGCTGATCTCCTTCAGAATGGACTGGTTGGATCTCCTTGCAAGCCAAGGGACTCTCAAGAGTCTTCTCCAACACCACAGTTCAAAAGCATCAATTCTTTGGTGCTCAGCCTTCTTCACAGTCCAACTCTCACATCCATATTGTGATCCACACAGTCAAAGGCTTTGGCATAGTCAATAAAGCAGAAATAGATGTTTTTCTGGAACTCTTGCTTTTTCCATGATCCAGCGGATGTTGGCAATTTGATCTCTGGTTCCTCTGCCTTTTCTAAAACCAGCTTGAACATCTGGAAGTTCACAGTTCATGTATTGCTGAAGCCTGGGTTGGAGAATTTTGAGCATTACTTTACTAGCATGTGAGATGAGTGCAATTGTGCGGTAGTTTGAGCATTCTTTGGCATTGTGTCTCTTTGGGATTGGAATAAAAACTGACCTTTTCCAGTCCTGTGGCCACTGCTGAGTTTTTCAAATTTGCTGGCATATTGAACGCAGCACTTTCACAGCATCATCTTTCAGGATTTGAAACAGCTCAACTGGAATTCCATCACCTCCACTAGGTTTGTTTGTAGTGATGCTTTCTAAGGCCCACTTGACTTTACATTCCAGGATGTCTGGCTCTAGGTGAGTGATCACACCATCGTGATTATCTGAGTCATGAAGATCTTTTTTGTACAGTTCTTCTGTGTATTCTTGCCACCTCTTCTTAATATCTTCTGCTTCTGTTAGGTCCATACCATTTCTGTCCTTCATCCAACCCATCTTTGCATGAAATGTTCCTTTTGTACCCAACATAGGAACACCTAAATACATGCAGCAAATATTAACAAACATAAAGAAATTGAAACTAATACAACAGTATTATGGGACTTTAGCATCCCACTTATATCAGTGGAGAGATTATCCAGACAGAATATCAAGAAAGAAACATGGGCCTTAAACAATACGCTAGATGAGAAAGGATCATAATCATGATCAAGTGGGATTTATCCCAGCAATGCAGGAATGGTTCAGTATCTGTAAATCAATCAATGTGAAAGACCATATTAACAAGTTGAATAATAAAAATGATCTGATCAACTCAAAAGACTCAATAAAAGCTTTTAGCAATCCATTTATGATAAAAAAAACTTTCAATATAGTGGGTGTGGAGGGACTCTTTGTGACCGACTCTTTGCGACCCCATGGACTGTAGCCCACCAGGAATTCTCCAGGCAAAAATACTGGAGTGGGTTGCCATGCCCTCCTCCAGGGGATCTTCCTGACCCAGGGAACATATATCAACATAAGAACCATATATAACCTACAGTCAACATCAAACTAGTAGTGAAAAGCTGAAAGCATTTTCTCTAAGATCAGGAACAAGACAAGGATGCCTACTCTTGCTACTTTTATTTAACATAGCATTGGAAATACTAGTGATGGCAATTAAACAAGAAAAAGAAATAAAAGTCATCCAAATTGGATATGAAGAAGTAAAACTGTCCTTTGAATTCTAACCACATAATACTATGTATAGAAGATAACATAATACTATGTGTAGAAGATAACATAATACTATGTATGCTGCTGCTGCTGCTGCTAAGTCGCGTCAGTCGTGTCTGACTCTGTGCGACCCCATAGATGGCAGCCCACCAGGCTTCCCCATCCCTGGGATTCTCCAGGCAAGAACACTGGAGTGAGTTGCCATTTTCTTCTCCAATGCAGAAAAGTGAAAAGTGAAAGTGAAGTCGCTCAGTCGTGTCCGACTCTCAGAGACCCCATGGACTGCAGCCTACCAGGCTCCTCCGTCCAAGAGGACTGGAGTGGGGTGCCATTGCCTTCTCCGAATACTATGTATAGAAGAACCTAAAATGCCACCAAAAAACTATTAGACCTAATAAATCAATTCAGTAAGATTGCAGGATATAAAATTAATATATGGAAATCTGTTGTGTTTCTATATATTAACAACAAACTATCAGAAGAGAAATAAAGAAAATAATCCCATTTATACTTGCATCAAAACTAATAAATGGGTAGGAATAAATCTAAGGAGGTAAAAGACCTTTACACTGGAAACCCCGTGACACTGATACAACAAAACAGATGGAAAGATAGACCATGTTCATGTACTGGAAGAATTAATGTTGTTAAAATGGCCATACTACCCAAGGCAATCGACAGAGTCAATGCAATCCCTATCAAAATAGCAAAGGCATTTTTCACAGAGCTAGAACAAATAATTCTAAAATTTGTATGGAACTATAAAATACCCTGAAGCATTTTTCTCCAATATAGTAAGTAGGAAGAAGAAAACAGACATTTGAATGTTTCCTACACCGAAATACATGATTTTCCCATTGCATATGCAGATGAAATTTGCAAAAGTAATTTTTCAATTCTATATACTTTACTAGAACTGTCTCAAAAATTTGGTTCTGACCTTCTTAGCAACTAGTATTTAAAAAAGTAACTTGTTAATTGATTGCTAATTGATTGATCAAATGCATATATATTTATCAGCTGTAGGGTTAACTTTAGGGCTGGTTCATTTTTCTAAAAGAAAAGGAAATTGAAGAGTAGGGTTTTAATCAGAACTGTATTTCCCTCACCCTCTGGTACTACCTTGTTCCTTACCTTGGAGAAAATCAGACATAAACCCAAGATTTTTACCAGGAAAGAGGAAGGCTGTTATAATTTCAAGTACTTTCTGTAATCTGTCTACAGCTCTAGCACTCTCTCTGTCTCTGTCTGTTTATAATACATATCATCTGACACTAATATCTGAGGATTTATCAGGGAGATTTATTTTCTGGCAACTCCTTAGAGTAGATTAGTAGAAAGTACATTTAAAATTTTTCATTATATGTTCTTTTTGAAGATGCTGCTAATGCCATGGGGGAGTTCATCAATAAAAATGCCTCTAAAGGAAAAGTGCCTTTGGTTTTCAACTGCATCTTTTATGGAATATTGTGACTCCTTTTTTATTAATATAAAGCACACAGTGTCACAGCAATGAACAGTTTAAAGTTTAGGCTTAAAATATCATTTTTTGGAGTATATTTCAATTTTCTAATTGAAAAGTAGATTCTTTCCTACTCAATAAAATGCTGCTATAGATAGTAATAATACTGTTAGTAACAGATATTGTACTCACCCCGATTTTTCTTGCATGGTTCTAATAAACGACAGGAAAATCATGTATTTCAGTGTAGGAAGCATTCAAATGTCTGTGTTTTCTTCTTCCTAGCAGGTTAGAGAAAAACACTTTTTTTCCAGTCAGGTTTTTATGCACGTTTCTCCTCTGCTTCCCTTCAGTCTGAGCTCTAATTGGCTCAGAAATGGCAGTGTTTCTCAGTATGGGTGTGCCGAAACTGGAAGGTGGGGAGAATAAAGTCTGCAGATTTGATTTCAGTTTCGTTTTCCCAGATCTGCATTTACTGAAGTGACTTTTTTTTTCTCTCTCTCTGAAAGGAGTCCTTTGGTAAGCTATTACTCATCCACTCTTCTGGTGTGTGTGGTTAGAATTCAAAGGTTAAAACCTTTTCTTTGCTTGAGACTTTTGAGGGCTGCCAAGAGCCCAGAACTTGAGTAGGACTTTAAGCAGGCATTTCACTGGTTTTCTTGGGTGCACTATCCACCTGTCTCTGTTTTCCCAAAGAGAACGTAAAGGAGTGGCTTTCGGGGCCTTTTTGGAGCTCCCTAGGGACTTCCAGGTGGCACTAGTAAAGAACCCACCTACAATGCAGAAGACAAGAGATCCCTGAAGGTTTGATCCCTGAAGGGAGAAGATGCCTTGGAGGAGGAAATGGCAACCCAATGCAGTATTCTTGCCTGGAGAAGCTCATGGATAGAGGAGCCTGGTCAGTTACAGTCCATGAGGTCTCAAAGAGTTGGACGTGAATAAGTGACTTAGCACGTTCATGTTCAGTTCAGTTCAGTTCAGTCACTCAGTCGTGTCCGACTATTTGTGACCCCATGAATCACAGCACGCCAGGCCTCCCTGTCCATCACCAACTCCCGGAGTTCACCCAAACCCACGTCCATCAAGTCAGTGATGCCATCCAGCCATCTCATCCTCTGTTGTCCCCTTCTCCTCCTGCCCCCAATCCCTCCCAGCATCAGAGTCTTTTCCAATGAGTCAACTCTTCGCATGAGGTGGCCAAAGTACTGGAGTTTCAGCTTTAGCATCAGTCCTTCCAAAGAACACCCAGGGCTGATCTCCTTTAGAATAGACTGGTTGGATCTCCTTGCAGTCCATGGGACTCTCAAGCGTCTTCTCCAACACCACAGTTCAAAAGCATCAGTTCTTCGGGGCTCAGCTTTCTTCACAGTCCAACTCTCACATCCATACATGACTACTGGAAAAACCATATCCTTGACTAGACGGACCTTTGTTAGCAAAGTAATGTCTCTGCTTTTGAATATATTATCTAGGTTGGTCATAACTTTCCTCCCAAGGAGTAAGCGTCTTTTAATTTCATGGCTGCAGTCACCATCTGCAGTGATTTTGGAGCCCCCCAAAATAAAGTCTGACACTGTTTCCACTGTTTCCCCATCTATTTCCCATAAAGTGATGGGACCGGATGCCATGGTCTTTGTTTTCTGAATGTTGAGCTTTAAGCCAACTTTTTCACTCTCCTCTTTCACTTTCAACAAGAGGCTTTTTAGTTCCTCTTCACTTGCTGCCTTAAGGGTGGTGTCATCTGCATATTTGAGCTTATTGATATTTCTCCCGGCAATCTTGATTCCAGCTTGTGTTTCATCCAGCCCAGCGTTTCTCATGATGTACTCTGCATAGAAGTTAAATAAGCAGGGTGACAATTTACTCCTTTTCCTATTTGGAACCAGTCTGTTGTTCCATGTCCAGTTCTAACTGTTGCTTCCTGACCTGCATATAGGTTTCTCAAGAGGCAGGTTAGGTGGTCTGGTATTCCCATCTCTCTCAGAATTTTCCACAGTTTATTATGATCCACAGAGTCAAAGGCTTTGGCATAGTCAATAAAGCAGAAATAGATGTTTTTCTGGAACTCTCTTGCTTTTTCCATGATCCAGAGGATGTTAGCAATTTGATCTCTGGTTCTTCTGCCTGAATGCTAAAGCCCTCCAGGTTAGTTCTGCAGAGCAGACCAGGGTAGGGCCCCCAGTGGCCACCATGCTGGGATTCACCTTTTCTAATGTCTGACTCAGTGACAGGCACAGAACTGCCTGAGAATGGCAAAGATAGCATTTAAAAAATCAAAAGCAAGTGGCTCAGCTTCCCTGGAGGCTCAGCGGTAAGGAATCCACCTTACCTCAATGCAGGAGACACAGTTTCGACCCCTGTTCTGGGAAGATTCCCCACGCTGCAGAGCAACTAAGCCCGTGAGCTACAACTACTGAGTCCATGCTGTAGAGTCCATGAGCTGCAACTATTGAGCCCATGTTCTGCAACTGCTGAAGCCCGCGTGCCCCGGAGCCTGTGCTCCACAACAAGAGAGGCCGGAACACCTCAACTAGAGAGAGTAGCCCTGGCTCATGGTGACTAGAGAACAAGCACATAGCAATGAAGACCCAGTGCACCCAAAAACAAATGAAAATTTTAAAAAGCAAGAAAAATAAATTTAACAGCAACTGTTAACATGTATTATGTGAACTCAGTTAGCTTGTGGCTTCCACATTCAGACTGGTTTATATGTTTTTTAAGCGTTTATTGGCATATACTATGTACTGGGCACTGTTGTAAGTGCTTCCTATTACTTATTTCCTCTTCACCACAATCCTCTGAGGTAGATGCTATTATTATTTCCATTTTACAGCTGAAGAAACTAAGGCACAAACTGTTAAATAATCTCTCTCTCTCCCCGCTTCCCTCCCTCCTTCTTTCTCTCCAATATGTGCTAGTGGTTTTGCTTCTCTGGAGAACCTTGCCTAACACAAACAGGTTGCAAAAATTAACTGACGCTCTGCTCTCCGTACTCAGTTTTATTCCCCTGGCTTGTCTCATTGCTCAGATTCCCTGTGAGGCCAGTTTCCAGTTCTTCAACATGTGCAATCCTTCTCATCTATCCTGTGTCTCTCTCCTCATGCTGCCTCTCTGACTACCCAGACAGTGCTTCTCCAATTCTTTATTAGACTGTTTCCCTCTTAAGGAGGAGGATTTCAACCTAGTTGTCCTCTCCCTTGAAACTGTAATACTACAGATATACTGCATGAGTTTATGTACATCTGTGCCCTATACATAAACAAGGGCATCAAAGGTCATCAGGGAACTGCAAATTCAAACAATGAAATACACACTTATTAGAATGGCTGAAATTTGCTACCACCACCAAAGGCTAGTGAGGATGTTAGAGCAACAGGAACTCTCCTTTATTGCTAGTGGGAATGCAAAATGGTGCAGCCACTTTGGAAGACAGTTTGGTGGTCTCTTACAAAACTAAACCTTCCCTTACCATATGACCCAGAAATCACATTCCTTGGTATTTACCCAGAGGAATTGAAAACTTGTGTCTACACAAACACCTGTACACAAAAGCTTATAGCAGCTTTGTTTATAAATCTCAAAGCTTGGAAGCAACCAAGATATCCTTTAGCAGGTGAATGGATAAGTAAACTGGTACATCCAGACAATGGAATCTTCATTCAGTGCTGAAAAGAAGTGAGCTGTCAAGCAATAAAAAGATATGAAGGAAACTCTAATGCATTTTACTTAGTGAAAGTAGTTAATCTAAACAGGCTACATACTATATGATTCCAACTATGTGGTTGGAAAAGGCAAAACTTTGGAGACAGCAAAAAGATCAGTGTTTGCCAGGAGTTTGGGAGGAGTGAGGAATAAATTGGTGGAGCATAGGGGATTTTTATGACAATGAAATTATTTTATATGACACTATAATTGTTGACATATGCCATTACACACATATTTGCCAAAACCCATAGAAGATATAACACCAAGCCTGAACCATAAGCTGAACTATGGAGTGTGGGTGATGATTGTTAATGTAAGTTCATCAACTGTAACAAATGTGCACCCCGGTGAGGGATGTTGATAGTGGGGGAGGTTGTATCAATATATATGTGAGGGCAGAGGGTAGTTGGGAAATCTCTGTATCCTCTCAATTTTGCTATGAACTGAAAACTGCTCTAAAAATGAGGTCTATTTTAAAGATAGGCCTGATTTTTTTTTTCTTTTTTTCTTTTTCTTTTTGCTTCTAAGAAGCAGTTTTCAGTCCTTTGAGGTAAGTTGAGAATGAATGACCTAGATGTGCATGTAGTTTGCCTGGATTCCTCCTTACTTCACCCACCCTGCTGGTTCAGTCCTGCTATTGCATATGAATTTCTTGGGCCAACTGTTTGCTCAAACAGTCCTGTAGAAAACGGAACCAGTTATGTCTGTCCACCTGAGGGGTAGACTCTGCTGGTGATTTCTGATGTTGTCCAGCGCCTCTTCTTCTGTGCTCTAAGATCTGTCTGGTTCTTCAACCATCAGCCCTTTCCTGCTGGGAGTCAGCCTCTGAATAATCCTGGGATGTGACCTGTCTCACTGGTGGTCATGATCTATATTTGAGAGGAATTCTTTGCAATAGATCGGGGGAAGTCCCTTCTCCCTTCCAGGCCTTCTTTTAAACTCTTTGTTGGAGTGAGGTTTTGTTGTCTTTAAAAAATTATTTCAGTAATCCAAAGAGCAAGGATTCCTTTAAGAGTGTTCAAAGTTAAGCTCCCTGGATACTATCTGATCAGGGTTTCTCTTTTTAACTCATTTGGGGTCCTTATGCACTAATAAAATTATTATAATGTAGCAAGTACAAAAAAATTGGTCATGATCTAGAAATGCTCTGTAGAATAGCTCATGCTTTAATTCCATGCTCTTGTTTTTATATAAAATTTCTCTTAGGAACAAAACCACCAAAAGTTTTACTTTTGATCATGTTCCTCTTTCTCTCAGATGAAGGAAGTGTTACAATACCAAGAAGCCTCTTAGCTCATGAGACAGGATTTTTGCAAGCATCCAGAATACATTACCCTTGTTGTGACCGATTCAGAGTAATTAGGACTGAGAGTCACTTGAGGCGGGGTTGGGGGGGTGTTATTTGTTATTGTTTAAAAACTTTTAGGGCTTCCCTTGTGGCTCAGTTCATAAAGAATCAGCCTGCAATGTGGGAGACCTGGGTTCCATCCCTGGGTTGGGAAGATCCCTGAGAAGGGAACAGTTACCCACTCCAGTATTCTGGACTGGAGAATTCCATGGACTAAGCAAGAGAGTTCCAGAAAAATGTCTATTTCTGCTCTTCTGGCTATGTCAAAGCCTTTGCCTGTGTAGATCACAATAAACTGTGGAAAATTCTGAAAGAGATGGGAATACCAGACTACCTGACCTGCCTCTTGAGAAACCTATATGCAGGTCAGGAAGCAACAGTTAGAAATGGACATGGAATAACAGACAACTCCTTTTCCAAATAGGAAAAGGAGTACGTCAAGGCTGTATATTGTCACCCTACTTATTTAACTTCTATGTAGAGTACATCATGAGAAATGCTGGGCTGGAAGAAACACAAGCTGGAATCAAGATTGCCAGGAGAAATATCGATAACCTCAGATATGCAGATGACACCACCCTTATGGCAGAAAGTGAAGAGGAACTAAAAAGCCTCTTGTTGAAAGTGAAAGAGGAGAGTGAAAAAGTTGGCTTAAAGCTCAACATTCAGAAAACGAAGATTGTGGCATCTGGTCCCATCACTTAATGAGAAATAGATGGGAAACAGTGGAAACAGTGTCAGACTTTATTTTGGGGGGCTCCAAAATCACTGCAGATGGTGACTGCAGCCATGAAATTAAAAGACGCTTACTCCTTGGGAGGAAAGTTATGACCAACCTAGATAGCATATGCAAAAGCAGAGACATTACTTTGCCAACAAAGGTCTGTCTAGTCAAGGATATGGTTTTTCCAGTAGTCATGTATGGATGTGAGAGTTGGACTGTGAAGGAAGCTGAGTGCCAAAGAATTGATGCTTTTGAACTGTGGTGTTGGAGAAGACTCTTGAGAGTCCCTTGGACTGCAAGGAGATCCAACCGGTCCATCCTATAGTAGATCAGCCCTGGGTGTTCTTTGGAAGGACTGATGCTAAAGCTGAAACTCCAGTACTTTGGCCACCTCATGCAAAGAGTTGACTCATTGGAAAAGACCCTGATGCGGGGAGTGATTGGGGGCAGGAGGAGAAGGGGACGACAGAGGATGAGATGGCTGGATGGCATCACCGACTCGATGGACATGAGTTTGAGTAGATTCTGGGAGTTGGTGATGGACAGGGAGGCCTGGCGTGCTGTGATTCATGAGGTCTCAAAGAGTTGGACATGACTGAGTGACTGAACTGAACTGAAAAACTTTTTAAAACATGAATTTATTTGTTTTTGGCCGAGCTGAGTCTTTGCTGCGGCGTGTGGGCTTTCGTAGTCGTGGTGCGCAGGTTACTCACTGTGCGGTTCTCTTGTTGCAGAGCGTGGTCTCCAGGGCATGAGGGCTTAGTAGCTGTGTCTTGCTGGCTGTAGAGTGTGGGCTCAGTAGTTGCAGTGCACGGGCTTAGTTACCCCATGGTATGTGGAGTCTCCCTGGACCAGGGATCACACCTGTGTCCCCTGCATTGGCAGGTGGATTCTTAACCACTGGACCACCAGGGAAGTCCTAATATTGTTAAGACGGTAATATTTATAGTATATTTTTCTAATTAAAAGACTAATATGTGTCCAATTAAAAAATAAGAAACAACTAGGAAAAGAAAAAAGAAAAACAAGATCTACCTGACTTCCAACCCTTGTTCACAGTTTTTAACATTTTTGGTATACAATCTCACTCTTTTATAATCTCTCAGCAAAATATTTGCCAACAGGAGAAGCATGTATCATAATATTTTGTTCTCCCATTCATCAAACTATAGCTTCTGTTTCCTCACATCATGAACTAGAGTTTCACAGCACGATTTCTTTGGAAAATTTTAAATACAAAGTAAACAGGAAAGCATAATGAACACTGTATCCATCACTCAGCTTCAGAGCGATTGACTTTCTGATATTTTCCCTCTCTTTTTTACATTCAGTTACTCTTATTTCAGCTATACTTGCCCTGAGATAAAACTGGAGTGCACATATATTAAATGTAAAATTTTAACAAACCACCCCAATCTAGACACAGAACATTTCTGTCACCTTCTCAGTCATTACTAACCCCCTCCAG
This sequence comes from Redunca redunca, assembly GCA_006410935.1. Classification (NCBI taxonomy): domain Eukaryota; kingdom Metazoa; phylum Chordata; class Mammalia; order Artiodactyla; family Bovidae; genus Redunca; species Redunca redunca. The sequence continues at coordinate 955,459 of SJYQ01001700.1, forward strand.
AGGAAACCATTCTCCTTAGGGGGTGCTAGTGGTAAAGAATCCTCTGGCCAATGCAGGAGATATAAGAGACATGGGTTCGATCCCTGGGTCAGGAAGATCCCCTGGAGGAGGGCATGGCAAACCACTCTAGTTCTCTTGCCTGGAGAATCCCATGGACAGAGGAGCCTGGCAGGCTCTAGTCCACAGGTCGCAAAGAGTCAGACACTACTGAAGTGACTTGGCACACGCACGCGCGTGCACACACACACACACACACACACACACACACAGATTAGCTTAACCTGATCTGAGAATTGAAATACTAGAATCATATAGAATATACTCCTCTGTGACTGGCTTCTTTATTCAATATAATATCATTGAGATTGGTCTAAATGTTGCCTGCATTCGTAGCTTTTTTCTTTTTATTGTTGTATAGTATTCTGTTTTATTAACATCCCACACTTTGTTTATCCAATTTTCTTTTAATAGACATTTGACCTATTTCCATTTTTGGCAGTCATGCAGAAAGCTGCTATGACAATTTCTGCACAAGTCTTATGCAGACATGTATGTTCACTTCTCTTAGGTAAACAGCCGTGGCAAGGTATTGCTGGATTAAATATTAATAGCTGCGTCTTTAACTTTTTAAGAAACTGTCAAGCCTACATCCAGACTCGTACGAGAAGCAATACTCTTTAAGGCATGGTGAGTCTTCACATCAGATTCCTCTATCAGTCAAAGTGAAATCAGGAACTGGTGTAATCTCACCCGGTAAGTTTAGGAATAAAGAAATAATGATACTCAGCATATCCATATCAAGAGTCTGAGACTGCCAAATATCACAGTTTTACCCTACCACATCTGTGAGTAAAAGGTGTTTTAGTTTAATTGGTACTCAAACTATGTGGCCTGATGTTGCTGCTGCTGCTGCTGCTAAGTCACGTCAGTCGTGTCCGACTCTGTGCGACCCCATAGACAGCAGCCCACCAGGCTCCTCCGTCCCTGGGATTCTCCAGGCAAGAATACTGGAGTGGGTTGCCATCTCCTTCTCCAATGCATGAAAGTGAAAATTGAAAGTGAAGTCGCTCAGTCGTGCCTGACTGTTAGCGACCCCATGGACTGCAGCCTACCAGGCTTTTCCGTCCATGGGATTTTCCAGGCAAGAGTACTGGAGAGGCTTGCCATTGCCTCCTCTGTCTTACTGTCTTAGGAAGGGTCAAATGTGACACTCAATGTTTATGTTTTTACAATAGCTACAAGGAACATCATTTCAGAACTTGTAAGATCTTGTAAGAACTTGTAAGTCAATCTGCTTTATATATATTGAGTGGACTGATGGAAAGTTAATACAAGTAGTTGAAAGAACGAAATAAAGTGACATTATGGATATTGTGTCCTACCAGGCAGCTCTTGCTCCTCTGCACACAATGAATATATTTTAAATAATAGGAGACCATGTGGATATTTCCTATTAACTCTCTAACTATTTCTTACTAATTTCTTCTTTGTGGATGGACTTATAAATTGGGTGCCATGACTCATTTGAATGCCTCTTTCCATTTTTCTAAGACTGTAAGAACAAAATTAATCTTCCCATGGCTATTTATATCCAATGCATGTGTTCAGTCTTTTGGATACATGAGGCTACTTGAAGAGTCAACCACATTTAGGAACTGGCTTCTATCCTATGAGCAATAGATAATCATTGCCAACTGTCCACTGGAAATGCCCCATTTCCCCACAGAGACTAGGTATGTTTGGACAAAATACCTAGTTGTTAGAATAGAGACTGTTCCACAGACTGTTAAAAAAAAAAAAAGATTGGTTAAAATCAGAGCTCACAGGTACACTTTATTTACTTAAGAGTTACTCAGCTTTAAGCAGAGACCTCTGATGTCTCTTAAGAAATACCTCCCTGGTGGTCTGGTGGTTAGAGCTCTGCACTTTCACTGCAGGGCCTGGGTTCTATCCCTGGTCAGGGAGCTAAGATCTCCAAAGCTGCATGGTGCAGCCAAAAAAAATTTTTCTTCCCCTTTGTTCCATGTCTCTTTGTTAAGAGTCTTTTTGGTAACTTAAAATACTATTCATATGATTTAAAATCCCACATTGGCTGTTCATTTCTTATCATAGCTATTTCCACACTAATATACCAGTTATTCCTTCAGAGTGATATCAAGCTTACTGTAAGTTTTTGTCTAAGCCAGTCTCTGTTTATTTAGTCAAGTGTTTTGAGGAAGTATTGGGAGTATTGTTAACGCTGGAAAATAGAATGATTGTTCCCTAAAGAATCTGCTGATCCAAATAGTCTGTATTTATTTATCCTTCAGAGGTATTGTGATGTGGTTTCACAGTGATTAGTAGAAGCCAACCATGTTTAAAGATATGCTGGCTCTTAGGTAACTCATGCAGATTTGGTATTCAGGTATGATATTTACTTTTTCAAATGAAGATGAAAAAATAAAACATTCAAATGGTTTGAAGAAACATTCTGGGGTATGATTTTTTTTTTTCAATTTATACTTAACTTAGGTATGAGTAATGAACTAAAAACAAACAAACCAACAAAAAACTACCTATCCAGTTGTTAATTTCCTTGTTTCCAGTGTGATAATTAGTTTTCCAACTATTGGAAAAATATTGTTTCTACTTGAAATCATATAAACTGATGTACCTGTAACATAT
>SJYQ01001700.1:958158-980936 GCA_006410935.1 Redunca redunca
TATTGGAAAACGGGTAAACAATATAGTTTGAGAAAACTAAGGTTCTATGTTTAGGACAAGGGGATTGAAATAGACTATCAGTGAATAAAGGACTTTAAACAAAGACTGAAATGGAGTGACAAAGACAGTTAATTAAATTCAAGAAGGTCTTGGCAAACTTGGTAAAACATATCCATCTTAGATCAACAAAGTGATATTCATTTAGTGCTTCACAAAAATAAATTGCCTTCCTGACTGAATAAGCAAAATGTGTTATATTCATACAAGGGAATTTATTTGACAATAAAAAGAAATGAAATCATGATAACATAACATGGATGAACCTCAAAAACTATGCAAAATGAAAGGAACCATTTACAAATAAACATATATTGTGTGATTCCAGTTATATGAAATGTCCAAAACAGACAAATCCATAGAGACAGAGAGTGGATTGGTGGTTGCCAAGGGCTGGAGGATAGGGTAAATGGTGACTGACTGCTAATGGGTATGGGATTTTTAAGGGTGTGATGAGAATGTTCTAAAATTGATTGTGCACAACTCTATGGATATACCAAAAACCGCTGACTTGTATAACTTAAAAAGAATTTTATAGTATGTGAATTATCTCATTCTAATAAGAGCCTAACTGCCGGATATGTATCAATAACTTACACTATTCAATTTAATCCTTACCAGATGTTTGCAAACAAAGTTTATTCTCACTTAACAAAGGAGAAAACAGAGCTCTAACTCACCTGGGTCCTCACTCAGTGGAGGACTGGCACTGCTGGGCTTGCACACTAAGCCTGTTTTCTAAGTATAAGCCTTTTCCATTGACTGTCCTGCTTCACCCTGTTTCCAGAGTTTTCAACTTTAGATCCTCGGTGAGCTCAACTCAGGGGGTCTCTGCATTGTTCTCTGCTCTTTTAACTGCTCTGGCTGCTCCAGCCAGACAGACCTTACTCTGGAGATGCTCCTATCATTCTCCACAGACCTGCCCTGCCCAGGTCTGAGGCACTATCTTCTCTTAGCCAGTGAATCACAGTAAGCTCCTCTGGGCGCCCCCAAAGACTAAAGAAAAGTTCTAGGTTTTCTCTCCAGTTTCAGCCAATAAGTATAGCCTTTGCCTCTGGCCTGGAACGCTACAAGAAGCAGCCCATGAAGGACTTCCTGCTTACAGGCTATTACTTGCCCGGAGACACCGTGTGTGCACATACTGGCACGTGTATGTGTGTGTGTGTAGAGTGGGGATGGTGGGAGTGATTTTTTTTTTTTTTTTTTTGCACTACCTAAGAGGGAGACAGGCTCTTTCTTGCTTTCTCCTGCAGTGTTTGAACTCTCCCAGGAATTCTCTCCAGGGAGATGGAATAGAGACTGACATCTGTTCTTCCCAAGCCGGTTTTGTTTTTTTGTTTTGTTTTTTTAATTTTTTGCGTTATCTCAAAGCTTCCCCCATTATTCAAAAATGAAGACCCTTTATAAAATCAACAAATTTCTCAACTGCCCATTCTTATGATGGGAGCTGAGAAGATACATGCTGATTTGAAGCTACTATATATTTGGTAACGCTTTCACATGAATTTTGCACTCTGTCAATTATATGAGCAATTTATATGGTCATGGATCCATATTTGGTCTGAAGTGATATATTATTCTTAATTCAGGTGACAATTTGAGCAAAAGGTCTTACAGTACTTTGATATAACTCCTTGGCCCATCACTGTCTTCAACCTTTTTGTCGGTGATGGTTTGTTAATGTTTATACAGAACTTTAATCTAGTTCATGGACTTCCCTGGTAGCTCAGATGGTAAAGCGTCTGTCTACAATGCGGGAGACGTGGGTTCCATCCCTGGGTCAGGAAGATCCGCTGGAGAAGGAAATGGCAATCCACTCCAGTACTATTGCCTGGAAAATCCCAGGGACAGAGGAGCCTGGTAGGCTACAGTCCATGGGGTCACAAAGAGTCGGACACGACCGAGCAACTTCGCTCACTTTCCTTTAATCTAGTTCACTGTTCTCAGGCTTACAAAGGTCTTTCACGAACATTATCTGGTCAGATTTACGTTCAGGAGTGTTGGTATATTCTTAAACATGAGAGACCTTTATGTTTGGCAAGACTACACAGTGTAAGTAAAGGGGGTGGGGGAGTTGTGATCAGGAAAACTATTCCATAATTAAATTATGTCTTCTCTCAGCTAATCTGTTTCACCATTCATTGTGCATATCGGGCAATCGGACCAGAACCAGTGTTGTCTTGTTTGTTGCTTTGCTTCTTCAAAAGAGATGCACTTGAAACATCTATGTCTAAAACGGGTAAAGGGGGAGCTGCTCCTGGAGCTGGGGAGAAGAATTACAGTTTACCTTCTCTATTCTGTTCTGGGAAAGTTTTGAACCCAGAGTTGTCTTTATGAGTACTTACTCTCAGGATCCAATGCCTAAAGTCTTTTATTTTTTCTCTTGGAGAGTGGTGAGCAGGAAGGATTAAACTAGCAGCTTCAGGGGTGAGAACTGGTGCCCACCCCCACCTTTAGGAGACTGGGCCTCAGCAGCCTGAAGGTACTCATGCCTCCAGGAAAGGATGCTCCCAGTCTTGGCCGGAGCCCAGCAGGCATATGCCTTGCTCTGATGTTCTTTCGGACTGAAACTACAAAGCTAGCTAGTTTTATTTTCCAGGACTGTGTTTAACTACATTAAAATTATGTAATTCTTCTCATAGTCTTTATACAAGCTAATTGTCAAGGAAAGCCTTAACTTTGGAGGTTTTCATCTTTAACTAGATGTAAACTTTTGATAGGGCTTCCCTGGTGGCTCAATGGTAAAAAATCCAGGAGATTAGGGTTGATCCCTGGGTCGGGAAGATCCTCTGGAGAAGGAAATGGCAACCCACTCCAGTATTCTTGGCCTGGGAAATCCCATGGACAGAGGAGCCTGGGGAGTTACAGTCCATGGGGTCGCAAAAGAGTTGGACACGATTTAGCGACTAAATAACAGCAACAACAAAAGCTTTTGATACCATCTTGAGTTACGTAGGACAGAGTTTTGCATAGCTGCATGTAGTCACAATTTTCTAAACAGTTTGGTATGCTTGAACTCCTGATCTTTGATCTAAATTTTACTTAGGTCTTCTAGCCTCATCTCCAGAGCCTTCCACCATCAGAAACATTCTGCACCTTGCTTGCTGGAAGGTTTCTTTTTTAAAAAAAACAGCGGCATCTGGCGATGTGCATATGAAAGCAAGGAGATCTCTCAATACTTTTAGAATCATTTTGTTAGAAATGGCTTATGTACACTTCAAAGTATATTCATTTCCAAAGTTACGCTTTAGTGTTTAGAATTAGTTTTTAAAGATAGCTTTTAAAGAAAGTTGATGAAACAGATATCTCTAATTCTTAGAAACTTACCAGGGCTTATCTGAAAACTCCTCCTTTTCATATCAGCAACTTGAAATAGGTCTTCAAGAGGTTCTTTGATCTCCTGCTATTAGATGAGCTGCATTTTCTTGTGAATTTACAGGAGTTACATCCCAGAAGGCATCTATGAGGAAGCAGAGGTATGAGAAAAGAAGACCTGGTCATTGCCCAGCTTTACCTGAGGATACATTTGTTGAAAATCTATTACATTAAACAATCACAGCAAAATTAAAATGCAATTGATTGGACTGTTACTAGAAACTGTTTGTGGGACAGATTTTCCCCTTAACTTTTTACTAGAAAAATTTTCAAGTATAGAAAATTTAAAAGCACATTCTTTTTTTAAAAAAAATTAATTTCTTTATTTTAATTGGAGGCTAATTACTTTACAATATTGTGGTGGGTTTAGCCATACATTGACATGAATCAGCCATGGGTATACATGTGTCCCCATCCTGAACCCCCCTCCCACCTTCCTCCCCCTCCCATCCTGGGTCATCCCAGTGCACCAGGCCCGAGAACCCTGTCTCAGGCATCAAACCTGGACTGATGATGTTTCACATATGATAATATACATTTCAATGCTATTCTCTCAGGTCATCCCACCCTCGCCTTCTCCCACAGAGTCCAAAAGTCTGTTCTTTACATCTGTGTCTCTTTTGCTGTCTCGCATGTAGGGTCATTGTTGCCATCTTTCTAAATTCCATATATATGTGTTCAGTTCAGTTCAGTCGCTCAGTCGTGTCCGACTCTTTGTGACCCCATGAATCACAGCACGCCAGGCCTCCCTGTCCATCACCAACTCCCAGAATTCACTCAGACTCACGTTCATCGAGTCGGTGATGCCATCCAGCCATCTCATCCTCTGTCATCCCCTTCTCCTCCTGCCCCCAATCCCTCCCAGCATCAGAGTCTTTTCCAATGAGTCAACTCTTCGCATGAGGTGGCCAAAGTACTGGAGTTTCAGCTTTAGCATCAGTCCTTCCAAAGAACACCCAGGGCTGATCTCCTTCAGAATGGACTGGTTGGATCTCCTTGCAGTCCAAGGGACTCTCAAGAGTCTTCTCCAACACCACAGTTCAAACGCATCAATTCTTTGGCACTCAGCCTTCTTCACAGTCCAACTCTCACATCCATACATGACCACTGGAAAAACCATAGCCTTGACTAGACGGACCTTAGTCGGCAAAGTAATGTTTCTGCTTGAATATACTATCTAGGTTGGTCTTCCCAAGGAGTAAGCGTCTTTTAATTTCATGGCTGCAGTCACCATCTGCAGTGATTTTGGAGCCCCCTGAAATAAAGTCTGACACTGTTTCCACTGTTTCCCCATCTANGGTCATTGACATCAATTCCTCAAGTATGGAGTCTTTTCTTCTGTTAAATATAAATGTCAACACACCTGGTCTCAATAAAATATGCTAAACTCTTTAAAAATATCCGTGGACTGATTATAATTTCAAAAGTTTCTCAACTCCTCTCTCCCACATGATAGGAGTGATGACAGATAATGATTTTAACCTATTATATTTGGTGATGCTTTTAAAGTAGTTTATAGTTCATCAATTTTGAGACCATATGTATGTATGTGTATGTATATAGTTGGAAATATATAAAGGTCAAAATGACTGGTGTGGACAAATTTTGAGAATGCCTTGACACACTCTTGGTTTCCTAGGGGCCCTCATCTTCCTGTTTTGAAATAATCATGAACACAAATCTTATTATTAGTAGGAACTAATCATTGACAAAGGAGATACAGGATGCCATTCTCGAGTGACTCCTCCAGTCTTCTCTCTTGAGGATTAAGAAGTACCAAATTGGCAGAGCTCTTCAGGGTGAGAACTAGGGCTCACCCACCTTCATCTCAAGGGGTTCTCAGTTGTTGCTGTTGCTTCGTTGCTCAGTCGTGTCCAACTCTTTGCGACCCCATCGACTGTAGCCCACCAGGCTCCTCTGTCCATGGGATTCTCCAGGCAAGAATACTGGAGTGGGTTGCCATGCCCTTCTCCAGGGGATCTTCCTGACCCAGGGATTGAACCTGAGTCTCCTGCATTGCAGGTGGATTCTTTACCACTGAGCCACCAGGGAAGACTAAGGTCCTCAGTAGCATCCCAGATATCATGCCCTGAGGAGTTGTTCTGCTTCACATGACTGAGAGCTGATTGGGGGAGAGACCATTCAGAATGCTGGCTGCTGCCCAGGAAGGCTCCTCACATTGTCTTTTGATGGTCTGACGAACTGAAACCACACATAAGCCAAGCTTAGTTTTATTTTCCTAAGCATAAGTTTAAGTTTTCATTTTAATTTTTAAACCAAATTGCTGTATGAGATGGATGTGAAGGAAGCACTTAACCTAAAAAATAGCCTCTGGGGGATGTTATCTTTGGTTACATATTCTGTTGGACTTCTAATAACATTTTAAGTTCTGGAAGGCAGAATTGCACATGACCACAGGTTCCTTTTTGGAGAAGGAAATGGCAACCCACTCCAGTACTCTTGCCTAGAAAATCCCATGGACGGAGAAGCCTGGTGTCCATGGGGTCACAAAGAGTTGGACACGACTGAGCGACTTCACTTTTTTTCCCTTTTTTTTTACAGGTTCCTTTACAATCTCTTATGTTAAACTTTCTGAAGGTCTTTGCTTTGTTTCTGTATCATTTTTCCCCACTGCCCTACATGATCAGAAACCTGCTCACCACTTTAAGTATACTTAATGATCCATTTTTTTAGAAGAACATTTACAAAGACAGTCTTAGTTAAATACACCAATATAGAATTAAAACACTCGTATTTCTACTTTCAATAGTTTTACAAGTAATGGCTTATGTACAAACACATGTTTTTTTAATTAAAAACTACAGCTGGAGTTTATAAAAATAGCAGTTTCCTCATAAGCATAAAAAAACAAAAGTGTAATGATTGGGAAACTTACCAGGATTTTTCTGAAAACGTCTTCTTCTTATATCAGAAACTTTAAATGGTTGATTTTTAATTTTTGCTTTCTTCTTCTTCTTCTAACGGGTAGGAGATGTGTGGTTGTAAGACTCCTTTTTAAAAAATAAGGCTTTTTGTTGTGACATTTACTTGTCTCCTGAAGCCCTGACCCTGTGCAGAAGCAGAGTGAGGAAGTGGAAATGCAAACAGTTTCAGTTTTGCTTCCGAACATACTTCTTTAGGTTTGTAAAATATCAAATATATGTAAATATATGTTAATGGTTATAAAATATTAAAAGATTAACATTACAGAAAATCAACAAAGTTAAACCATTGCTGAGAAACTGTTCACCAGACAGAGTTTCAAGTCATCCAGAGTTAAGAAATCGAGGTGGAAAAAAAAAAAAAACCTATAGAAAAAAAATACTGGGAAAACACTGAAAGCTCAGAGTAATCCAAGTGTCTGTAACAGGCTGAATTGTTTCCCCAAATTCATAGGTTGAAGCCCTAACCCTCCTTATCTCGAAGTGTGACTGTATTTGCAGAGAAGGTCTTTAAAGAGTTAATTAAACTAAAATGAGGTCATAGGGTGGATCCTAATCCAGATATGACTGGTTTCCGTGTAAGAAGAGATTGGTGTTACATGCTCACACACACACACGCACACATGACACGACCCTGTGAAGACACAGGGAGAAGACAGCCATCTACAAGTCAAAGATAAAGATCTTAAAAGAAACCAACTCTGACAAATCCCTGATATTGGACATCAAGCCTCTGTGAGCAAACACATTTCTGATTTTTAACTCATCTTATCTGTAGAAATTTGTTATGGCAATCCCAGCAAACTAATACTAATGTATACTGGGTCATCATCAATTTCATTATTTTTTAAAAATTAGAATATTAGTTTTTAACATTATGAATATAGTTGAAGTTCATTTTCAAACTTAAGAATTAAGAATATAAAAAGAAGGGGAGGAACCATATTATCCAAATGCAATCTTTGTTTTCCATTATACTTTTTTCTATTCATATACTTTAAAAATATAAATTTAATATTTGAGAAATTTTACCAGACTCTGAAACATATAATTTCAAATAGGTGGTGAACACTGCCCAGTAAATGGTGAATTACATTTTATTTCTTGAATTATTCTGATATGAATATCAAAATTCAGAACCACTGGAATATGACAACTTTGGGGGTTGTGTGTATAGTTTTTGTTAATTTGTTTGCATTTTAAAATTGGAGGAAAATTGCTTTGCAATGTTGCATTAGCTTCTGCTGTTGCTTTTTAAAGAAACTGAAACTGCTACATCTGCTAGTAGAAGTGCTTTGTTTTGCTTTGAAGTTTTGAGATTGTTCAGGTGTATCATGGTTCAAGGGCTTCCCAGCTGGCTCAGATGGTAAAGAATCTGCCTGCGATATGGGAGAACCGGGTCAGTCCCTGGGTTGGGCAGATCCTCTGGAGAAGTGCATGGCAACCCACCCTAGTATTATTGCCTGGAGAATCCCATGGACAGAGGAGCCTGGCAGGCCATAGTCCCTAAGGTCACAAACAGTTGGACACAGCGACTAACACACACATCGTGGTTCATAGACTTATAAAGAATGCCATGAACTATATTTATGCTTATATGCAATCTACAAATTTGGGGGCTGATAGTGGAAGTGGTGCCTCTTACTATCTTATGTAACACATTTGAACATTTTCATCAATATTAACATCATCTGTTTAAATCTCCCAGTGTATTTCCTCAAAGTCTGTTTACTTAAAATTGTATGGAATGATATAATTAATAAACAATAAAATCTTAATAACACCCCCCCACAACCTTGGTAAGCTTGTTAAGCAAAATTCTCTAAGAATATTATGAAGATTTTTTCATTAAGTAAAGATCATCTTTATAGTTGTTTGAGCTATAATGTCTACTGATACTCCCAGGTGTTTTGCCAAACTGGTGGGCTATACTAAAACCCAAGTGAGTGTGGACTTTCAGAATGCGCATGTTCCTGTGTTCCACAATATTTTAAAGATGAACAATCCACTCCAGTAGGACTCTTGCTACAGTTTTTGTTAAGTTCAGCATTATGTCCACAGTCTTTTGTTCTTTATTACACTTTGTCTCCCTCTCTGAATAAGTATTGATGCTTTCAACTATGGTGTTGGAGAAGACTCTTGAGAGTCCCTTGGACTGCAAGAAGATCCAACCAGTCCATCCTAAAGGAGATCAGTCCTGGTTGTTCATTGGAAGAACTGATGCTGAAGCTGAAACTCCAATAATTTGGCCACCTGATGTGAAGAGATGACTCATTTGAAAAGACCCTGATGCTGGGAAAGATTGAGGACAGGAGGAGAAAGAGAGGATAAGATGGCTGGATGGCATCACTGACTCAGTGGACATGGGTTTGGGTAAACTCCGGGAGTTGGTGATGGACAGGGAGGCCTGGAGTGCTGCAATTCATGGGGTCACAAAGAGTCAAACACAACTGAGCGACTCAACTGAACTGAATAAGTATAGTTTACTAGATTCTCCACTTCCCATCTCCTGAAAATTCTGATTCCCTCATTCTCACCTGGTGACATCTCTTCCTACCTAATGGACAAAATTGAAGGCTTCAGGTGGGCTTTCTCATATACTTCATTCTCCAGATCCCTAAACCCACCTGTGCCCCTGTTTACCCCTTCTTTGTACCTAATGGTGCAGTTCTGAATGCAGACTCCACAATAACATCACCTGGAGTTTTCAATAAAAGCAGAAAAGGCCCAGGACTGCTTTTGGGCAACCATATATCTCTAGGGACAAGGCCACATATCAGTACACTTTTTTTCTTCTATTTTTAAAATCTTTTTTTTTTTTTAAACTTTATTTTACTTTACAATACTGTATTGGTTTTGCCATACACTGACATGAATCCACCACGGGTGTACATGTGTTCCCAAACATGAACCCCCTCCCACCTTCCTCCCCATAACATCTCTCTGGGTCATCCCCGTGCACCAACCCCAAGCATCCTGCATCCTGCATCGGACATAGACTGGCGATTCCTTTCTAATACATTTTTAAAAGCTTCCTAAGCAGTTCAAATATATAGACAGGGTGAGAATGTCTGGAATGAAATGAAGTCTTCATCTTCCCCTTTCTTTCCCCGACCTTCTTTTTATTTCTCTTCCATTTTCAAACAGTTCAGTCCTTAAATCATTATGCTACTGCTAAGTCGCTTCAGTAGTGTCCAACTCTCTGCAGCCCCATAGACGGCAGCCCACCAGGCTCCACTGTCCCTGGGATTCTCCACGCAAGTACACTGGAGTGGGTTGCCATTTCCTTCTCCAATGCAGGAAAGTGAAAAGTGAAAGTGAAGTCGTTCAGTCGTGTCTGACTCTTCGCGACCCCATGGACTGCAGCCTACCAGGCTCCTCCGTCCGTGGGATTTTCCAGGCAAGAGTACTGGAGTGGGGTGCCATTGCGCAGAGAAAAGTAGATGTCTATGGTGCGAGAGTGGGAAGTGAGGGCCTAGGAAGGCCGCTGACCTGGCAGGGTGGGGTGCAGTCGAGGTGGGGCGAGTAGAACCTGCATAGCGTGAAGGGTGTATCCATCTGTAGGAGTGACCCGTGCTGGGAATCCGAGCCTGAGGGAGGTGTGGAGGGTGTGTGGGGCCGCCTGGTGTGGTGTCAGAGTGCTAGCACAGTGAGCAGAGTGTCTAAACAGAGGATTGGTCTGGTGTGGGAGCCCAAGCAGAAGAGAGTGTTCTTCTGGGAAAAGATGCTAAAATGAAGAGTGTCAAAAATTGCACTGAGGAAGTTCAAACAGGCAAGGAAGACTTTATTCGGGAACTCATAGCTTAGTCAATAAAGAATTAGCCTGCAATGCAGGAGACCAGGATTTGATTTCTGGGTCAGGAAGATCCTTTGGAAAAGCAAGTGGGAACCCATTCCAGTATTCTTGCTTGGGAAATCCCATGGACAGAGGAGCCTGGTGGGCTACAGTCCATGGGGTCACAAGAGTCGGACATGACTTAGCAACTAAACCACCACTGTGGTAATAGAGGGGAGAGAGAGAGACTGAATTCAGCTCTTCTGAAGTAAAACATGGGAAGGTTTTTAAACCCAGGAATGAACGAGTGGAAAAAAAATTGGACTATTGTGTGGTAGGTTGGTCAGTGGGGTGCCTGAAGCACACTGTGTTGCTTAGTTGGCAAATGTTTTTCTCTGTGATTAGGCCCCCTGGGTTTGCTAGTTGACATGCATCCAAGTTAGGTTTCCACCCTCTCACAGATACTGGGAAACAGGGGTGCTATCTCCTTTGATGTTTACATTTCAAATACCTCGTTCCCTGGTGCTTGAGAAGGACAATCCTTGGTTATAGAACTGGAACCAGGCTGGGAGAATATTTGCATACATTTTAAAGGGGCAGAGAAATAATTTGCAACTACAAATTTTCTAAAGTAAATGCTTTACAGAACGGGAAGCCTGTAGTCAGGGACCTATAATCTAGAAGATACCTGTCCCAAGTTTAGTAAAGCTTGCACGCTCAGTTGTTAAGTTGTATCTGACTCTTTGCGACCCCGTGGACTGTAGCCCACCAGGCTGCTATGTCCATGGGATTTCCCAGGTAAGAATACTGGAGTGGGTTGCCATATCCTTCTCCAGGGGATCTTCCTGACCCAGGGATCGAACTCACATCTCCTGCATTGGCAGGAGGATTCTTTACTACTGAGCCACCTGGGAAGCTTAGAAATCATTAAAGTTCATTTTGGTCAGAGCTGAGTTGAGAGAGGAGGGCACTTCTTCTAGGCAGGAGATAGCAGCATTGAGATAGAAGATTGATTACACAGAGGGATTACTCAAATAAGAAAATATATAAGGAAGTGAAAGCCATATTTCTCACTGTTGGAGAAGTGGGTTACAAACATGAGAAGAGAATAATTTGCAGTATGGAACTACAGTTGGAGATATCTGTGTGAATTCATGTTTTTAAAGTATATTTAGATATGGAAATAGATATAGCTGTGAATATATTGTCTTCTCTTGTTGATTGAGAGTGAGGAGAGATACTTCCATAGCAATGAGCACAACTAGCACTCAAATGGTGCCTTCTAAATGTGATTTTTCTCTCTAAAAATCCAGGGCCCCTTGGAAAGATAGCAGATTCCAGAGATGGGACAGGGAAAGTATAAGATAAGCTTGAAACTTCTTCTTCTTTTTTTTTTGTCCAGAAAGCAAGGAAGAGATAAAAGAAAGATACAGAAAGTACTAAAAAGTTTAGTCAACTTGAATAGGCTCTTGATACTCAAATCTAGGACAACTGGAGGATCAAAATAAATAGCGTAGTAACAGAGTATCCACTGAATAATCAGATAATTCACTGAATGATACAGAGAACCATGAGTTCAAACAGATATAAATAAGTAAATGAATAAGTGGAAAATTTGATGAAGAAATAGTGTATTGACAAAGTTACAATTTACCTTCCCACCAAATACTTACTAATGACAATGAGAAGGACTAACTTTACAGTGGAGAAGCCTGCAGGCCCTTTTTTTCAGTGTTGTCTTTGAGTCATCGAGGTGAATGATATCAATATGGGACAAATGAGAATGATGAACCCTAATAGGATGGCGAATATACAGCACCACTCCTGTGATATTCCTGCCAAGATACATAAATCTACTAATCCTGAAACATCAAACAAATGTAAACTGAGGGATGTTCTACAAAATAGCTGGCCTCTCATCTTGAAAAGTGCCAAGGTCATAAATACGTAGAGGTTAAGGAAATGTTTCAGATTGGAGGAAATTAAATGCAACTTTTATAAAACACATTATTGAGATAATTGGTGAAACTTGAATGAAGTGTGAGGATTAGATAAAAGTAATCAACATCTAAGTTAACATCAGTGTCCACCCCAAGTGGGCCATCCCGATTTGGATGGTTGTGTTGTGATTAGGTTTCCTTGTACTGTGGCTAGAATTTCCTTGTTTGTTGAAATACACACTGAAGTATTGGAGGGTGATTCAATTTCTTACTCAAACTGCTCATTAAAAACTTTTGTCCTTGTACTTCCTATCAATCTGTAGGTTTTTGATTGGTGGATTACAGGTTGGTAATTACTGAAAATAAAAAAGGAATCATACAATTGCCACCTGTGTAATATCACTCCTAACCACAATGAGAGAAAGAAGTAAAGTGAAGTTCATTCTCTCCTTCATTCTCACGGGCTTAACTCCAAATTAAAATTTCCCTCTTTAAATGGCATCTTTCTCAGCCATATGCAAATAAGTTTAGGATTCCTGGATTTTCACTGGAGATTCTACCATCCATAAAAATATTCACAGAAAACATACTGCTTGGTTTTGTCTACTGGAACTGGATTGTTACATATACATGCACTCGGCATTCACCCACATTGATGTAGCTGTAGTTATTTTTCACTGCCATTTAATATTCTACTGAGTTACTTTGCCATATCTGATTTATCCATGCTTCTGTTGATGAATATTAGAGTGGCATAATGTAGTTTTGAACATTCTTGTGCATGTCTTCTGAGGCACATGAACAAGGGCTATTCTAGAAAATGTTGCCTGGAGGGGAATCTTGGTTGATGTACATGATCAACATTCCTATTTAGTACTTAAATGTTTCCTGAAGTTGTAGCAGTTTACATTCCTATTGTTTTGTTTTAATCACTAAGTCATGTCTGACTCTTTTGTGACCCCCATGGACTGTAGCCCACCAGACTCCTCTCTGGGGATCTTCCTGACCCAGGGATCCAACTCTGGCTCCTACGTTGGTAGGCAGATTCCTTACCACTGAGACATTCGGGAAGCCCCACATTCCTATAAGCAACAGATTAAGGGGTTTCTCTTACTCTACATCCATGATGACTCTTCGTATTATGAGAACTTTTCTAACTTTTATCATTCAAGTGGATGTGAAACTGTATCTTGCTGCAATTTTAATTTCCATTTGCCTCATTATTAGTAGATTGAAAATCTTTTCATATGTTTAGCTATTTATGCTTCTTCAGCTGTGAAATTCCTGTTTATTTAATTTGCATATTTTAAAATCAGTTTGGTCATAATTTTTGTTGCTTGTTTTTGGGTGTTTTAAGTCCTAATCTTTTATTTACTGTGTGTATTGCAAATTTAATTCTAGCTCTTAGTTTCGTTTTTCACTTACTTTGCAGTTGTAAACAGAAGTTCTTAATTTCAATGTGGTTAAATTCATGAGCTTTTTCCTGTGGTTTATGGTTTTTGTGTCTTATTTAAAACATCTTCCCTAATTTGAGATCATATTTTCTCATGTCATTCTGTAAATGCTTTCTAGTTTTGCCTTCTACTTGGTATAAGGTATGGAGAAGGAAATGGCAACCCACTCCAGTGTTCTTACCTGGAGAATCCCAGGGATGGGGAAGCCTGATGAGCTACCGGCTATGGGGTTGCACAGAGTCAGACAAGACTGAAGTGACTTAGCAGCAGCAGGTATAAGGTAAGGGGCTCTTATCACACATAGACAAACCTCTAATCACATATAGACAAAGGAAAGAGTACATGCTTATTCCATAAACTTAAAGTGTTAATCATGAATAGAAAGAGACGGTTATGTAAGAATTGACATGTGGTATCTACTTTTAAAATTCAAAATGTGGGAAGAATGAATAAAAAAGAAATCTGGATAATTTCATTAGCCTATGGAGTAACCCACCAAATGGATCAGTAAGCAGCCAAGAGAAAGGATGCAAAAAAGCCACTTCTTATCATCTCAACGTCTTCATTCCCACCCCAACTAGGGAACAGAAATACAGCAGAAAAATCAGACTTTCCTTCAGCGAAATATCTACAGCAATCGAAAGTTGAAAAAGGAAAGAAATAAGTAAGACCGGTAGAGAGCATGACAGGCTGGAAAGTATGGTACTTGGAGGGTTTCTGTTAAGTCTATCTTTTCACATACAGTTCAGATCAGCAATTAGAATGTATAGATTTCACCTCTTTTTCTCCGTTTGTCTGTGAAGAGAATGAAAACAGTTCCTGAAGAGACAAGTGAAAAAAATGGTACTTAAAAGGTCAGCCAATTCTTTGGGGGAAAAAAAAAAGAGGAAGAAAGAAATGTATATAAACTTGGAATACAGTAACCATGGGACCTATCTCAAGGTAGATGGGAGGCTTGTGGTCTCTCTTGGAATCAATGTTTTGGGGCTTAACCTGACTAACAGAATGATGCTAAGGTATGTCCACATGGTGTCCATTACCGAGCATACTCCCTGATACAGGACCAAATAAGATTAGATAACTTCAATCATCTTACATTAAATTAAATTGCAGGTGGCTCAGTGATTTAAACATAATAAATTCAATAATACACTCTCAGAAAACATGACCAAGTTTTAAAAGTATTAAAGTGGGGAGAGGTATAGTAAAGGCCCTAAAAAACATACAGAGAAAAAGTTAATATATTTGAGTTGCATAAATATGTAATCACTTTGTAAAATATTTCATAAAGTAAGCCAAAAGAGCACCAATCAACCAGGAAAACTGTAACACTTATAATACAGTTAAAGAGCTAACTTTGTAATTTATAAAGAATCTGTACAAATCAGTATGGAAAAAATGAAGACTTCAGTTTAAAAAAATAAGCAGTTTGTAGGTCCATCCATGTCTCTACAAATAAGCCAATTCCATTCCTGCAGAAACAAACACAACATCGTAAAGCAAATATACCCTAATTTTAAAAAATAAGCAAAGGATATGAAGAGGATTTTCAAGAAAAAAAAAGATGAATAAATACAGTATTTTCAACCTCACTCATAAAAAAGTATTAAAAACTAAAAAATATCATCTCATGTCATGTTGCCAACATGAAAAATTTAATAATACCTGGTGTTGGGGATGATATGGAGAAATAAGCTAGCTCATAATACTAAAGATAGAAATGTAAATGAGAATAATGGAGAGACATTCAGCAGTATCTGTGAAAACTATAAACATTCAAAAACAAAAGAAAAGTTTGAAGACAAAACACAGGAAAATATGAAGGTAGGCAAAAACTTCTTAAGCAGGATATGAAAAGGGCTAATCATGTATGGATGTGAAAATTGGACTGTGAAGAAAGCTGAGCACTAAAGAATTGATGCTTTTGAACTGTAGTGTTGGAGAAGACTCTTGAGAGTCCCTTGGACTACAAGGGAGATCCAACCAGTCCATTCTAAAGGAGATCAGTCCTGGGTGTTCTTTGGAAGGACTGATGCTAAAGCTGAAACTCCAATACTTTGGCTACTTCATGAGAAGAGTTGACTCATTGGAAAAGACTCTGATGCTGGGAGGGATTGGGGGCAGGAGGAGAAAGGGACGACAGAGGATGAGATGGCTGGATGGCATCACTGACTCGATGGATGTGAGTTTGAGTGAACTCCAGGAGTTGGTGATGGACAGGGAGGTCTGGTGTGCTACAGTTCATGGGGTCGCAGAGTCGGACATGACTGAGTGACTGAACTGAACTGAATGATAAAGAAAAAACTGATAAATTAGACTACATATATATTATAAAAATTAAGATTAAGCAACTGGAATGCTCACATACTGATTATGGGAGTGTAAATGTATATATCCACCTTGGGAAACTATTGGATTTTGTCTACTCAACTTGAACATTCTAGGTACATCCAAGAAAGAAGAATGCATGTGTCCACCAAAACACATGTACAAGAATGTTTGCAGCAGCTTTATTTATACTTGTCCACTATGCTGATAACATCTTGCCAGTTGGACTCAGGGTACAGGAAATACTCTGGATTCCTTAATAAGAGAAACACATACCAGATAGCAAAGATATATGGTACAAGGGGTCTGTCACACAGATGAAGTTTTTAGAGATCTCATGGTCTGGGAAGGAAGAAAAAGCTCTATAGAAGATGGTGTAAGCTGCTATGCTTTTCAACCTATGTGGCCTGGTAGAGTCCAAGATACTAGAGGTGTCTTTTGTGGATGGAGTCTCTCAAAAGGCCTGATATTGGAGGCATGTTGCAGATTTTCCAGGATTCTTGTAACAGCAGGACTTTTTGGTGGAGAACTACTTATGTTTGAAAAAAAGGAAGCCCTAGAAGAGACTGCGTGCCTGACCATAGGATATCAAGTGACTGACTATGTGGCTGAGTCTCACAACACTAGCTGCATGTGTTCAGAGCCGATGAGTCTTGAGGTCAAGCAGGGCAAGACACACAAATGCTAGAAGGGCACCTTCAGATCACATCTCAGTAGGTCCAGAGGTCACACGAGTAATCACATAAAAGGTGTATCAGTCTCAGGACAGGACTAGAATTCCACATCATCTATCTCAGTTGCACTGTTGCCTCTCTCTGAAATTATACTCATGATATCAAGGGAATTCCTCATGACTGATAAAGAGAAAAGCAGGAAATAAGGTTTGGTTCACAGATGAGTCAACTCAGTATACTGGCGCTAACTGAAAATGGACTTTGCCGTGCTACAGCCACACTCAACAGTAACCTTGAGTGAAGGGAAATCTGTCCAGTGGGTCATTCTATGGAGGGGAAATGATCTGAAGTATGGACATACATGGATCCTTTGAACAGTGGCAGATGGTTTAGATAGCTGTTCAGGAGTTTGAGGAAGAGGCATATGGACAAATCTTTGGGAGTGCTCACAAACCGTGTGCACCCTTTCATCTTCTGTTATGTCTAGAGAGCACCCACTGAAGGGAGGCACTAAACAACCACCCTGTATGGCCAGGTGGCAGCTCATCCTGTAGACGCTATTGCCTCTGTTCTCAGCCACCTCAGTGCTTGCACAGCAGCTCCTTAGATGAGCTGGCCATAACAGCTTTTGAGACTATTCAAGTATCAAATAGCAATGACTCCCTCTCACAAAACTGGATCTAGTTATTGTCCCTGCATGTTGACCTAACTGCCCATAGCATAGACCAGTGCTGAACTTTCAATGTGACACCATCCTTCAAGGATACTAGCCAGGCACTAGTGGTAGGTTGATTATATCGGATCCCTTCCACCCTCTACTAGTTTATTCTTACTGAGGTTGATACCCACTCTGGGTAGTGTTTGTCTTCCTTCCTAGAGCGTCTCTGGAATCCAGACCATCTGAGCGATTATAGAATGTACTCACATGGGATTTCACATGAAAATACATCACACTCAACTGATCCATTTTAAAGCAAAGGAAGATTTATTGTCCTGGAAGGATCTGGTAAGTCCTGACTCAACAATATCTTAGCCTTGTGATCTTGGCCAAGTCATTCAATCCCTTTGTCTCAGTTTCTCCATCTCTTAAGGTGAGGATGACAGGGATCCTGTTAAGATCATGTGAGATGAAGCAATATGTGAAAAAGCCTTTCAGATACCTTCTAGTGTAGCGTTAAGAATGAATTCTGGATGTGCAGCTGTAGCTTGCAGGTATATCTTTAGAGAGAAGGGGTATTACTTGTTACAGGGTTTCCCATCTGGTAAGGAAAGAAATGTGCCTGCAGCAGCGGCTATGGCCCTGAGACTCTGGGGTTGCTTCTAGTGTTTGGGAGCAGATTCCAGATGGAGGCAGCTTTTTGCTTTCTTTTCTCAGGCAACTTTAATGTACAGTAATTATTCCAAGCTGGTGTGTTCCTTTCATTTTTTCCCAAACACTTGGACCCTGTTCAGTTTTGTTTTTTTTTTCCCCCAAAAGAACTATGTTGGAGGTTATCTCTTTCTGGTATAAACTTTCCTAGAGATTCAAGAATTTTCAAGCTTGAAAGTGGGCACCCTTGTCTTGTTCCTGACTTTAGGGGAAATGCTTTTAATTTTTCACCATTGAGGATAATGTTTGCTGTGGGTTTGTCATATATAGCTTTTATTATGTTGAGGTATGTTCCTTCTATTCCTGCTTTCTGGAGACTTTTTAATCATAAATGGATGTTGAATTCTGTCAAAGGCTTTCTCTGCATCTATTGAGATAATCATATGGCTTTTATTTTTCAATTTGTTAATGTGGTGCATTACATTGATTGATTTGCGGATATTGAAGAATCCTTGCATCCCTGGGATAAAGCCCACTTGGTCATGGTGTATGATCTTTTTAATGCGTTGTTGGATTCTGATTGCTAGAATTTTGTTAAGGATTTTTGCATCTATGTTCATCAGTGATATTGGCCTGTAGTTTTCTTTTTTTGTGGCATCTTTGTCAGGTTTTGGTATTAGGGTGATGGTGACCTCATAGAATGAGTTTGGAAGTTTACCTTCCTCTGCAATTTTCTGGAAGAGTTTGAGTAGGATAGGTGTTAGCTCTTCTCTAAATTTTTGGTAGAATTCAGCTGTGAAGCCATCTGGACCTGGGCTTTTGTTTGCTGGAAGACAATGGTGCCCACTTTCACCACTACTATTCAACATACTTCTGGAAGTTTTGGCCACAGCAATCAGAGCAGAAAAAGAAATAAAAGGCATCCAGATTGGAAAAGAAGAAGTAAAACTCTCACTGTTTGCAGATGACATGATCCTCTACATAGAAAACCCTAAAGACACCACCAGAAAATTACTAGACCTAATCAATGAATATAGTAAAGTTGCAGGATATAAAATCAGCACACAGAAATCCCTTGCATTCCTATACACTAATAATGAGAAAGTAGAAAAAGAAATTAAGGAAACAATTCAATTCACCATTGCAATGAAAAGAACAAAATATTTAGGAATATATCTACCTAAAGAAACTAAAGACCTATATATCAGTTCACTTCAGTTCAGTCACCCAGTCATGTCCGACTCTTTGCAACCCCATGAATCGCAGCACGCCAGGCCTCCTTGTCCATCACCAACTCCCGGAGTTCACTCAGACTCACGTCTATCAAGTCAATGATGCCATCCAGCCATCTCATCCTCTGTTGTCCCCTTCTCCTGCCCCCAATCCCTCCCAGCATCAGAGTCTTTTCCAATGAATCAACTCTTCGCATGAGGTGGCCAAAGTACTGGAGTTTCAGCTTTAGCATCTATATATAGAAAACTATAAAACACTGATGAAAGAAATCAAAATGGACACTAATAGATGGAGATATATATCATGTTCATGGATCAGAAGAATCAATATAGTGAAAATGAGTATACTACCCAAAGCAATCTACAGATTCAATGCAACCCCTATCAAGCTATCGGTGGTATTTTTCACAGAGCTAGAACAAATAATTTCACAATTTGTATGGAAATACAAAAAACCTCAAATAGCCAAAGCAATCTTGAGAAAGAAGAATGGAACTGGAGGAATCAACCTGCCTGACTTAAGGCTCTATTACAAAGCCACAGTCATCAAGACAGTATGGTACTGGGACAAAGACAGAAATATAGATCAATGGAACAAAATAGAAAGCCCAGAGATAAATCCACACACCTATGGACACCTTATCTTTGACAAAGGAGGCAAGAATATACAATAGATTGAAGACAATCTCTTTAACAAGTGGTGCTGAGAAAACTGGTCAACCACTTGTAAAAGAATGAAACTAGAACACTTTCTAACACCATACACAAAAATGAACTCAAAATGGATTAAAGATCTAAACGTAAGACCAGAAACTATAAAACTCCTAGAGGAGAACATAGGCAAAACACTCTCTGGCACACTCTCTGGAGAACATAGGCAAAACACTCTCCAGCAGGATCCTGTCTCACAGCAGGATCCTCTATGATCCACCTCCCAGAATACTGGAAATAAAAGCAAAAATAAACAAATGGGATTAATTGAAATTAAAAGCTTCTGCACAACAAAAGAAACTATAAGCAAGATGAAAAGACAGCCTTCAGAATGGAAGAAAATAATAGCAAATGAAGCAACTGACAAACAACTAATCTCAAAAATATACAAGCAGCTTATGAAGCTCAATTCCAGAAAAATAAATGACCCAATCAAAAAATGGGCCAAAGAACTAAATAGACATTTCTCCAAAGAAGACATATGGATGGCTAACAAACACATGAAAAGATGTTCAACATCACTCATTATCAGAGAAATGCAAATCAAGACCACAATGAGGTACCATTTCACACCAGTCAGAATGGCTGTGATCCAAAAGTCTACAAGCAATAAATGCTGGAGAGGGTGTGGAGAAAAGGGAACCCTCTTACACTGTGGATAGGAATGCAAACTAGTACAGCCACTATGGAGAACAGGGTGGAGATTCCTTAAAAAACTGGAAATAGAACTGCCTTATGACCCAGCAATCCCACTGCTGGGCATACACACTGAGGAAACTAGAATTGAAAGAGACACGTGTATCCCAGTGTTCATCACAGCACTGTTAATAATAGCCAGGACATGGAAGCAACCTAGATGTCCATCAGCAGATGAATGGATAAGAAAGCTGTGGTAAATATACACAATGGAGTATTACTCAGCCATTAAAAACAATACATTTGAATCAGTTCTAATGAGGTGGGTGAAACTGGAGCCTATTATGCAGAGTGAAGTAAGCCAGAAATAAAAACACCAATACAGTATATTAACGCATATATATGGAATTTAGAAAGATGGTAATGATAACCCTGTGTGCAAGACAGCAAAAGAAACACAGATGTATAGAACAGACTTTTGGACTCTATGGGAGAGAGAAAGGGTGGGATGATTTGGGAGAATGGCATTGAAACATGTATACTATCATGTAAGAAACGAATCGCCAGTCTAGGTTCGATACAGGATACAGGATGCTTGGGGCTGGTGCACTGGGATGACCCAGAGAGATGATATGGGGAGAGTGGTGGGAGTGGGGTTCAGGACTGGGAACTCATGTACACCCGTGGCAGATTCATGTCAATGTATGGCAAAACCAATATAGTATTGTAAAGTAAAAATAAATAAATAAATAATAATAATAAAAAAGAATTTTCAAGCTTGAAACTGACTGCCCAAGTCATAAGCCCACGAGAATCAGTTTTCCTAGTTGAAGTTCTGCTTAATTCAGGATGCACAGCAAGTGGCATTTCTGGGGGACCTGACCCATGTCTTGTAAAGGATAGAGTCTGTGAGCACCAGGGTTTTCTGAGTGACCTAAGAGTTGTGTTTCTCAGAGTCTGGAAGCTCTTTAAATATTCAAACATCAACTCATTTTTCCCGAGTTTTCCTTGAACATATTGAGCCAGAAAGTGTTTGGTTAGGTATGTACTTCGGGCTTCTCTGGTGGTTCAGAGGTTAAAAAGTCTGCCTGCAAAGCACGAGACACAGGAGACGTGGGTTCAATCCCTGAGTCAGGAAGATCCTATAGAGGAGGAAATGGCAACCCACTCCTGTATTCTTGTTGGGGAAATCACACGGACAGAGGAGCCTGGCAGGCTAGAGTCCATGGGGTCGCAAAAGAGTTGAACACGACTTAGTGACTAAACAACAACAACAACAACCAAAAGGTACCACTCATTTTAGCTTTAATATTCCAAAAGTTCAATTTTCCTGTGTCAGACTTCAAAAGACAGCGCAGACTATTCAGAATTTAAAGCTAGATGGCAGGTCAACTCATTTAAAAAATTTACCCTGCTGTGGAATCAAGGATTTCTAGGAGTTGGATGGGAGAAGGTAGAGAGGGTTTAGAGGAAAGCGCCTCCTGAGATAATCTCAGGAGGGAGAGTGAAGGACGCAGGAAAGCTCCCTCCTACTCTCTGGGACAGTATGAGTAGGGCTCAGGGCATGAGGGTTGATAGCCAGGAAGGAATAGGCTCTGGCCCCCTAAGGATCATAATTTCAAGAGTTGTGAAGTGAGCAGGCAAAGGGTTCCACTGTGCCAGCACCGAGAGGTGACTTGGTAAAGTAAGAGGTGACGTTGGGGGATCAGTTTATATTGCCCACTCTTCATGATCACTCCCTCCAGTGAGCTATGAGGAAATCCCACGGACCCTCTTCTAGCTAACCTAGAGTCACCCAAGCAAAGAGCAGACCACAAGTAATCGCCCAGTCACAGTACAAAAGACAGAGATGGGATCAGTCTCTCTGTGAGGCTGAGCCTACTCAGGAAACTGGGGGGACACAGACACTGGCTCATAAGCAGAAACCTACCAGGAACTGAACTAAAACAACTAGCCCAGGACTCCAGCAGTGACAACTTCATCCCCAAGGTGGGAGTCTGGATGCAGGTGGAATCAACTGAAAGTCTGCCAAAGTGCTAATGATAAGCTGGTGAAGAAACAGATAGAGGGAGAGAATAAATTCACTTAAAAGATTCACAAACCAAGATTACAAAACAAACAAAGCAGCTAATGTCAAACAGACAGACAACAAAATTAACTATAAATTCATTCCCCCCTAAATAATTAGACTTTTGATAAAGATTTTAGGATTATCAAAGAGACATGAAGAGATACTATCCATAAATAAAATAAGAAACTATGAAAAATTTAGAAGTTAAATAAAATATAGAGAAGAGTGAACCGAAAATCTTAGAAATTATACCTATACACACACACATATATAC